>PVIJ01001160.1:0-217196 GCA_004024925.1 Scalopus aquaticus | reverse complement strand
CGAAAGGATACATGCACCCGTATGTTCATTGCGGCACTGTTCACAATAGCAAAGGTATGGAAGCAACCCAGATGTCCAAAAATAGATGATTGGATCAAGAAGATGTGGTACATATACACAATGGAATACTATTCAGCATGGAAAGAAGATAAACACATGCAATTTGCAGCGACATGAATGGAATTAGAGGGGATCATACTCAGTGAAATAAGCCAGAAAGAAAGAGAAAAATATCGAATGGTTTCACTTATAACAAGACTATAAGGAAACCAAATAGGAGAGAGACAATCAGCGAGGGGCGGGGGAGGCGGAGGGAGGGAAGGAAAAGCGCACAAAATGGAATAGAAAAGAACAAGAACACAAGGGACCATGGAGATGGATCATGGGTGAATTGGTGGTGGGTTACCCAAGGGGAATACAAAATGTAAAAGACATAAATAACAATAAAATATATATAAAAAAAAAGTAAACAGGTGCTCAGAGCATCTAATGAGGGGGCCTGGCTGAGGTGGCTGCAAAGATCTCCCTGATATGACAGGGGGCCTGAAGGCTAGAGGATGAAGGATGAGGATAGGGATGTGGGCAGGAGTTACTGGAGAGAATGTTTGAAGCTCAGAAGTAGCCACTCTGGAGCAAGCGCCCCAAGGAAGAATCAGGAAATGAAATGAGGCCACCTGGAGTGTAGAGATGGAGAAGACTCATTCGAGGAGAAAGAAGGGGGGCAGCTGCTAGATCTCACACAGTTTGGGGTGGGGTGAAGCAGCTGGGTTATATCCTCAAGCAATGAAAAAGTGCTGATGGCTTGGGGGACTATTATACACCTAATTTGCATTTTTCCAGATCACCCTACTGCAGGTGGAGAGTAGATTCCAGTAGGAAGCAGGGGAGGAGTGAGTATGCTGAGAGTGTCTCAGGGAGAGGTGCGTGCTTAGACCAGGGCGGGGGTGCCGGGGGGCAAGGAGAGGAAACAGTGGGCAAAGTCACCCCTAAGTGATGACCTGACATTGGAGTTAGGGATAGAGATATGTCAAGGAGAGTCCTAGAATTTTGATTTGCATAAGTGCTTAAAGATGCATTTCTAGACACAATGCATACATGATCTTAAAAAAAAAAAAAACCCAATGATTATATAATTACACCATTACTCATCTTCGGAGCAATCACTCAGTATTCGCGTACTATTCAAGCTGGCCTGCTTTCCATAATTTATGTACTGTCCCTCTGGAGTAGAACATTGAGATTTTACCCTAGAAATGTCACTATAATGAACACCATTGTGCATATTCTATTTTTACTGCGCCACTGACAGACGCTGAAGTAGAACTATTGGGCTGAAGAGTCAAAATATTTTGGTGATTCTTTATACATACTTCCAAAATGCTTCTCAAAATGGCTGTAGCACTATTACTCATACCGGCAATGTAATGTCTTCCAAGGAGGTATTAGCTCCTTGGAAGATGAGATATGATTATTTTTACCTTCTGAATTGAGTATTTTTGAAGATACCGTGTTTATTATTTCGAATGGTTATTTTTTCTCTTTAAGAATTACTTTCTTTGCTCGATAAAATACGGTACACTTCTTTGATAAGTAGTGAGACTAGAACTTTTCCCACATGTCTGTTTAATTAATTATACTTCATGTTTTGGCAATCCCACATTTTGTTAACTTATGAATCCATGCCTCAGAGCTCATCACTGGAGTGAGGCATGTTTAATAGAAATAGGAACGCATTCTTTTTCTTAGTTGCTCTGAATATTTTCCCCCAGGTTTCTGACTTTCATTCTGAATATATTTGAGTGTTGGGCCCTAGAAACCTTATCCTGACTAGGACTACTATAGGTAAAATATAGTTAATCTGTAGACATGCTTATGCTCTCATTTGGTCTCCCAAAGACAAGGAGAAATAAAGTGAGGAGAGCTGTAACAGACAGACACCTAAAAGGGCAACGTTTTTGAAGAAATTGGTGACTTTTAAAGCAGAAAATGATCCCGGGGATGGTTGGCAGGAAAGTGGGAAGCATGTCCAATCAAGTCAGAAAATTCAACGGCAAGGCAGTAGGAAATGGCCTTGTATTTACCTATTACCAAGGAAACAATATAAATAGCTCCGGCCTTCCCTTCCCAGGAGAGGAAACTATGAGAGGCATAAAAGTCTAAACTCTGTGGGTACCTGCCACTTACCTCCTTAATCTTAAGTACTCAAGAACCCCATGTGCCATAAATAAATACAGCTTGTACTTTCATAATGCTTGACTGAGCTTCTTGTACTAAAAAGAACACAATAGTAAAGCTAGTGGTTTAGATTCATTCATCTACTTAGAAAATAAATTATCAAATAAGCTCAACCTAAAAAAGAAAACAATTCTGAACATATAAAGTAGGGGTGCTGGGATGTGTGAAGCTTACATGGAAGCAGCCTAAATGTCATCACTGGACAAATGGATCAAGAAGTGGTATATCTATACCGTGGAGTATTATGCAGCCATAAAAATGATGAAATGTAGCCATAAAAATGATGAAATGCAGCCATTGTCAACAAAATGGAAGGAATTTGAGAGACTTACATGTAGCAAAGTAAGAACAATAAAAACAAATACTGGCCTTTTTCATAGTAGACAATTTGATAACTTGCAAAACACTTTCAAGAACAAGTGAACATCAATAAATATACTGGCGGCTCTGAGGTTAAGAAGGGGTAAGGAAAAGGACAAGGGGATAATGGGGTGGTGGTATGAAAAAAAACTTAAGATGAAAGTGTATTATGCAACACCTGAATTCAGTATAACATTTATTTATAAGTAGAATTCCACCAAGTTCATAACTAGCTTACATAATGCTCTTCCCCATATCTGTTGGTTTGTCATAAACCCACCCAGTCATTTAGAGCATACAATCCACTTTATGCCAATGAGGACAACCTCGGGTTATAAATGACATACCTTTGGATAGATGACAAGTACACAACTTGTTTGCTTCATTAGTCCAGCTTGACTCAACACATCATGAGGGACTGTAGTCTACACTTGTAATTTGTTTTACCCCCAGGCTGATTAAGTTGACTCAATTAAATCAGGTCTTTTCTTGCTTGGCCCAAGTCTCAGCACAAGTCAAAATGTTCTTTCTTCATTCATAAGAATCTCAGTCTGCAGTGTGCTTCAGATTGCACCCTAGGCCCTCCTCAGCTTGCCTCTTCCCTAAGGGTCCCCCCGAGGTAATGGTAGTTTTCCTTTAATTTCCCTCCCTGAGTAACGAATCCCACTCCCCTGTCCCCTTCTCTAACCTCTCCACATCCCTTGCACATCTTTGCCACTCACTTTTCTTAGTTCGCCTTTATTCTGAGAAGATGCTTGTCCTCATCTTTATTTCCATGGTGAACAAGATAACATTGGCCCCTGGGAAGGCACTCAGTAAATGTAGTTGTCCTCTTGACTGCACCATCTTTGGCTCACGGGTCTGCTCCCTGTGAATCAAATCCTGCCCCATTCTTGAGTGACCGTGAAAGAGCACTGGCCTACACTCAGTTTCTAATTGGGTGACCTTGACCAAATATTCAACTTTCTTGGCTTGGTTTTCCTTATTTGTTTTAGGGGGTCAGATGGTGTGGTATGTTGTTCACAAGGCAGACCTCCCCATCCACTCGCTCCTGCAGCACATTCTTTGGCCATGTGATTGTGTCACTCCTCCCAGTGAGGGAGCGTCTTTCTCCTCCCCTTGAATCTAGCTGGGCTTGTGTTTGCTTAAACCAGTTAAAAGTGATAATGTGAGACTTCTGGACCTGGGCCTTAAGGAGCCTGGCAGCTTCTGTCCTGCCACTTGATACTGAGGAATTTTGATACTATTGTTAAAGAAGTATGAAAAAAAGATGAACTCTCGCCATTTGTGACAGCACGGATGGAAGTGGAGGGGAGGATGCTGAGTGAGTCAGAAGGAATGACACAAGCCAGGTGCTGTCACTTATATGTGGTATTTAGAGAAAGCAAAGGGTTAGAAGTAACCAAATCAATAACAAACCCTAGAAATGTGACTGTAGAATTGAGGCTACCAGGTGGGAAGGGGGAGCGTAGACTGGGGAGGGGGCCTAGTGGACCGTGTTGGAGGAGTTAGGCCATGGAGGTGGGTGTGGTGTGGTAACATATACCTGAAGGGTGTGAGCCTATACCTCTAAATCATATTGCTTAAACCAATGTTACTGCGGAAGGAAGGAAGGAAGGAAGGAAGGAAGGAAGGAAGGAAGGAAGGGAGGGAGGGAGGGAGGGAGGGAGGAAGGAGATTATAAAAACAACAAAAAATGGGGCTGGCCTCCAGGAGGATGAGAGCGGCACAAGGAGGCCCAGGGCAGACACGGCCACCTGCTGAGGGCAGCTGAGGGCAGCAGCCTTACACCACTGATGCAGTCGAGCTTCCAGACAACGGAGCCAAATCGGTGATCCCAGGTGATCCTAGGTGATCCCAGGAGGAGAACCATCCAGCTGAGCCCAGCCCAAATGAAATTCCATAGAATTTCGAGGTCATCTAATGAACAGAAGTTGTTTTTAGCCTTAATCTTTGGGAAGGTTTGTTATCCACAACTTTTAAACATGGATACAGAAGAGATTATCTTGCAATTAACTTTTGATCTAAAAGCTACAAATGATTTATCAACTCCATGTCAGATTGAAATCATTGAGAACTCTTATAAAACTGAAAAAGACCTTAAAACATAACTGGGTCAATGTTCCTTGTCTTCGGATGAAATACAAGCAACAAAATAATAATGGCCGTTTATATCTATTGAGCTCTATTTCCCAGGAGTTACTACCTGTCCTCGCTGCAGGGACACTGAGCTGGGCAGGCTGGAGTCCTCGAACTGGGGCAGGAATTTGGTCAGTGATGCTACAGTCCCTGTCCCAGCCTCCCACCTCACTGCCTCTGGGTACTAGTAACCCCATTCATTAATAAACAATGCAATTGACTTAAGCTTCAAGTGATCTCTACCAATTAAAAAAGTGGTAATGGTAATCAAATACAACTGAGGAGATGGTAGCAGTAGATGAATATTGAAAGCAAACAAATCCTGTTAGTCAGAAAACAGGAATCACAGCTGCCATTTTCAGAAGAATCTCAAATATTTCTCAAAATCATTCCCCTTATCAGCATCTCTGCCCGGGGCATCAGTTCCTCCTTTCTTTTATTAATCTATTGTTTTGCTGTTCTCACCTCCCATTTTATGTCTTCACTCGCCAATTTTCCCCATTTCTCCTGTTTCTTTGGCTTCTGTACACTATTTTTCTTTCACAGTTGACCTTCTCCTGGGAACCCATCTTAGTAAACCTTGTTCTGCCTTCCAGTCAGCTAAGCAACCTGATCTCTATCAACCCTCTCCTCTTGGCTTCAAGGATCTTTTGCCAAATATTTCTCAAACCCTTCCCCCCCATCCTGGTCTTAAAGATTCAGGCATGGTGAACCCTAGAACCGATAATTCAATTACACTGAGTCTTGTAAAAATGGATTTGTCACTGGAATTACAGGCGATGAAAGTAGCATTAAAGTTTTCCCTCCTGGACAGGAATTCAGACACATTTTATCTCCTATCACCCAGCAACCATAACACACAGAAGCAGGAGCAGTAGCGGCCAGAAGGGAGCCAGGGACAGGAGCTGTGCTGAGTCAGCTCAAACAGGGGAGGTTGGGGGGGGAGTCACAGCAGCTGGAGCAGATGGCCCCGGTGTAACAGGGTGGTCCGTAGGAAAAGGGTGTGTCCCTGGAGCCTATTTAGAGTGGGCAGGTTTGGGGGTTCTGGGGTGCCCCTCTCCCTGCCCTGTAACACTGGCAAAACCATGAAGCCACAAGGAAACTCACCAGCTCAGGAATGGAGGCCTCTTTCTTTTCCTGCTCCAGAAAGGTGGTGCTTCCGGGCCAGATTCTTACTGCCCTTTCTCTCAGGAAGGCCTGGGACACCCCTGGGGCGCCTGAGCAGGAAGGCGGCAGAGAGCACAGCCCAAGGGAGCCAGGGGCCACCCCAGCCACCCGGCCCTCAGGGCCTGGCCTCGCCTCTTCCTGTTGCTCTTCTGAAAATATTGGTTTTTGAGAGCCTTTGCCCCTGACATCAGAGCCTATTCTTTGGCTCCACTGACAATATGGACTCTGGGAGGGGCAGGGATTAGCAAAACAAGCAGGTACATCAAAAACTCTGTGCTTTTAACCATAGGGAGGTTAAACCATAGGGAGAAGTCTGAGAAAGGGAAGTTTTGATAAAGAGATGAACAGAAGCCAGCAGGCAACAAGCATGGAGTGTCTGGTGTCCCCAGGAGCTTGCAGGGTGTCTGACTCACAGTGGGTCAACACCAGCTGCTCACGACTCAATCTTGGGGGTGAAGAATGCGTGCTACTGACTTAGGCCATCACTGTGCAGCCACTTAGCCAGTACTGGCCATAAGTGAAAGATGTGACTGTGCACACAGGTTACAGTTGTGCATTATAAAAGTGGTTTTTTTTGTTTTTTGTTTTTTCCTGTAGGAATAATCCTGGAAAGCTGGCCACAGCCTTACTCCAGGCCACCCAGTGCATACGCCAGGTCATCCAGACTCTGGCTGGCGACCTTTCTACCACATTTGCAGCCCTCTCCTCACTCAGCATCTGGCCTTCCTTCTGTTCCTCTAACACACCAGGAGTTCCCTCTGGGTTTTGCACTTGCTGTTCCCTCCACCTGGAATGCTCTTCCCTGTTTTGTCAATGGCACTGATACCATTACTTAGTGTCCTTGAGGTCTTAGCTAAAATGATACAGCCTTAGAGAGGTTTCTATCATCTCCCAATATAAATCACCCCTTTCCCCAACTCACCACTTTCTATCAAATGACTAGGTTGACTTTTAGTCTCACCATCTACATTTATTTATTTATGTTGATAATCTCCCCTATACCCCAAGAGACAAAATCTGCCAAAGCAAGGACCTTTCCTGTCTTGTTTTCTGAAATGATTTTTGACATAGAGCAGGGGCTCATCTGGGAAATTCTTTTCTCTGGATCTGCATTTTTTTCATCTATAAGTGGGGGGGTTGGAACTAGGTGCCCCCAAGTGTGCCCTCCCACATTTTACAATTCTAAGCATGCCTTTGCTAATGTTTCAAGGTGTATGTGCTAGCATTTTAGAATGTGGTTAACATATTTAGCTCTTTCTGCACCCTCAGAGATTCCAACTCTCTCTGGGTCTCTGTGGTTCAGCCTGAAAATCCCAATTTCTCATATTGTTCTCCTGTGTCGATTGCTCCTTCCCCCCCCCCCCACCAGCCCTTCTTTCTGCTGCTCCTCTCTGGATCCATGATCCAGATCTGGATCTTCAATCCATGACCAAAATGAAACAACCCATGAATATGATTCCAAATTCAAACTGACGGTACCTTTGTGGGCTATGAAGATGACATTCTGTGTTATGTCTAGTAGCTTTGTGATGTGTTTGAATGCTCTGAAGCCAGTACCTACTTCTGAGCACGTGGATCCTGAGGCGGGGCATGGTTTTGGAACACGCCTGGGTTCTTCCATGTACAGTGCTTCATTTCATCAGCACAGGTATGAAATAGGTATTGTTACACTCATTTTATAGTAAAAGGAACTGAAACCACGGAAGGTGAGAAAATGTGCACATGGTTATTAAGTGGTGAGTGAAAAGCTATGTTCCTGCTTGGCTTTGGGCCCCACTACCCAGCATGGTAATAACATATGTTGAGTGACTTCAGGGATATCCAGATTATTCTCCAGAGCCCTAATTACTCAACACTTGCCTGCCTCTGCACTTCTTTGCATGCTGGTTTCTCATCACTGGGTTCTCAGCTCCCTAAGCAGAATGCCACTTTCTGAATACAAAGCCAGCAGTGACTAAATGAATTGTTCAACACCTCAACCCATGAATACTAGTTAATTAAACTGGTGTTTTGGACCTTGATTCCTACTTATTCCTCTTTATACAGATGCCCAACATTTTCCCCTGAGACTTATAAGGCAGGAGCTGATGCACGTTGAGCGCTACAATGCTGCAAGGGTACGGAAGCTGCTCAGAGCTGTGGGACTGGACACACAGGACTCCCATAGAGCTGGTACTGGCACAACTGCAGGAGACTGAGAACCAGTAAATTCTGATCCAGAAATAAAATGTATGACCTCGACACCTTGGATTTGTTTACAGTATTATTCGCTGCTTCTTCCCAAAGATAACTGCATCTTCAATTCTGGCCACACCCTCAGGACTGCTAGTTGTGCCAAAGTGTACAAGGTCACACCTGCCGCACTCCTCCCTCATTTTCATGAGCGAGAATACAGAGTATGTTTGTTTTCTCATGCTCAGGCAATTCGGTGCTAACTCCTATAACATGTCCTGCCAGGGCAAGAAATAAAAGACATTGGGAGGATTGATATTAGAGGGGCACCAGCAATTCTACCATGTTGAAAATAAATGATGTCCTCATAGTTTTCATTCAGCCTAGGCGGAAAGGTCACAAAATGACATTAATATCCACAATTGTTACGCTCAAATTAATTCATTCTCAGCATTATGCAAACTGAAAAACATTATTAGAATACCAACTCAAGCCCACCATTCTGGAAGTAATTTTAACTGTAAGGAACTTAATGTTGCAATGTGACTCCCTCCACCATCAAATATGTAAGCCAGGAGGAATGAAAGATAGATTGCAAATAACTCTTCAGTCTTTGCCACAGGACACAAAATCCTGATAAAACACCCTCTGGATTCCTAAATGCTACCACCATAGCACCATGAGGTATGACCCTAGATTCCCACCAAGGAAAATGCAGCTTCCCAGAGTTTGTGACTTTCAAGCCATTCTCTACTGCAGGGTTACTGGCAGGGGCAGAGAAAGTTTGATGCGGGTAGCAGTGAAAGCTCATTGGTTTGGATTATTCCGTAAAACACTTTCAAGAAAACTTTACCCTTGTAGAAACCATTATCCAAATGGCTCCAAGCCGCCTCTTTATCCTGCTTCCCAACCATCAGCGTGGATTTAAACTGCTTTTCTGCATCCACTGACCTGACAAACCAACACTTCGCCTCATCAGAAGTCACTGCTGGATCGTACTCCAGAGGGCCTGACATCCAACATTGCCCCTGAACCCCTGTGGTGATTGTTTATTTAGACTCATCGCTCTGTTGATCAGTTCTTCCAGACACACGTAGTGTTCCATACAGCGCCATGTCATCCCAGGGAGCAGATTAAGTGTACCCTTTAGATGTAGTCACATCTATTTGCCTGCACACCCTGCAAAGAAGCTATCCTGCAATTCTCTGACAAAATCTGTGCAGGAGTGGAATGAAGTGGTGCCAGCTTCAAAAATTCACGCGTCTACTCCAACTGATGTCACTTATTTATGGGAATTTGACATTTGTGTAAAAGATTTTCTGGTGACACTGTTGTGCTTGTTGGTGGTGGACTTTGGGTGTCTTTGTGGTAGGTGGCATGTGGTCACAACACCTGAGGGAGCAGATCCTGTGCTTCTATAAACAACAACATAAGCCAAGTTTACCTCAATAAAAATGATATTGTTGTCGTATGTTATCATGTGCCATTATTTTAACTTTTACATTCTAGCACCTAAATTCTTTCTCAAGACCTAACAAAATTTGAGGTGCTTGTTCCTGCTGTACTTACTGAATTCTTTATCCTAAAATCTCAGAGGGTCTTTGGAGAAGAGGCCTAAATGAAGCTGTGTTACACAATAAAAATGATAATGTAACACCGGAGGGGATGATGTAGTTGAAATGAATATGTCTCAGTGCATCAAGAGCTGGTGCAGAATTGGTATCCATTTGTAGACAACTGTAGGGTAAACAGGAAAATTGTCAGGTTTTCCCACCCTCCCATCAACGACAGACCACTGCAGGCCTATGCGCATGCCTGATGGCGGACACCTGGAATAGGGTGTGGGCCTGTGTGAGTGGACGCAACTGAGCCAGAGACTGGGCTTATAAGCAGCATCACAGACAGGAGAAGCAGAGGACCTTCCATTTGGGGTGCAGCAGAGACCACGAGACGCCGCCAGAGAGCCCGAGAGAGTGAGGATTTGCCCCCACCCCCGGCTCCTTTGACTGTCCTGTACCTGGTTGCCTCTCCACAAGAAACCATTAAAAAGCATAAAAAGCCACCTAAGGGCTCCTTCCCTGTAGACCCGTCTGTGCAGCTCTACAGAGAACCTGTGCTTCCCTGTGGTCATCTTGTCCTTACAACAATCAATCAATTTCTGAAAAATGAAAAGAGATATGAACGTAATAAAACTGTAATGCCAGTACACTCGCTAGAAGAAAAGTGGGAAAGAACTGTGGACTTGGTATAAGAGTGTGGCCTATTCTTTATTAACAATGACCTCAGATTTTAGAAGTTATGTTTCTTTGAATCACTATTTTGCAACCAGCCCAGGCCAGATAGTTTCATTGTTGGTTCTTGCAGTCAGAAAGACAATTTTGGAGTCTTTGGTAGACTTTTACAGGCCTTTAGTGCTCAATCAGGGGACAGACCAGCTGTATCTCAGTATTTCTCTGGCTTCTCATCTCTCTGTCATCCTGCCTCAGAGTGAGGATGCCCGATGCCCTTAAACTCCCTAGTCCCTAGTCAGGGGCGCCCCCATTTACATATACGCATGCTCCGTGCTCTCTGGGCCTAGGTGTCCATAATTACAGGTGTGCTTGCAAGACTGCAGGTGCTGGCCATAGAGGCTAATGCTGGGGGGGAGGGGTGGGGCAGGGAGGGAGCCTGATTTTTAACTTCATTTAACCCTACAATCACTTTGGTCTTATTTGCAAAAAAAAAGTTTTTCTTTCAGGCAGGATAAAGGAATGTTTGGCATAGAAAAAGCAATCTGGATATTTGACCCTCTCTCCCCCCATTTCTTTGTTTTGTCTTAAGTCATTCAGGCACCTCTATTCTCATTACTTCTGCCCCAAAGTCTGACTCAATCATGGACCACCTTTCTAGCATCTTTCTCATTCCTGAAGGGTGGAGGGCGTCCGTCCCACTCAGCAAAGGGGTGGTGGGTAATGACTGTGCTTTGGGTCTGTGATCCCAAATTTTTCACATTCTTCACCCTACTCAACCGAATCAGGAATTCCTGCTTGACCCAAAAGCTAAACATGCCCAAGAATGCTGTCCAGCCCGTGTGCTCTATTTTGGATTAACAGGTTAATCATGTCCTTCCTCTTGTCTTGAAACCATGATGACAAATAAATTAAAGTGACACAGAGGCTGAGATATGTGCAGCAAAAGGCACAAGCAGCCCCATGAGGAGGGGCCAGGAGCCTGGTCCTGAAGAGGCAGAAGCCCCAGCAGACAGGAAAGCTGCTGGCACAGCTGCTGTGGCCCTGGAGGCGCCTGGGGCAAAGCAGGGGAAGGTGTCGGGCTGTAAGTCACCAAACCGGGCCCTTTGCTTCCGCCCAGAAAGCCAAACTGAGCCATGAGAAGGGTCGTTACACCGAGGAGTTGGAGATGGCATGGAGGGAGTCGGCGGGATAGCCACACCCCAGAGAACTGGCCTCCGGAGTGGCAGGAGTGCTGGGGTTTTCTAAGGGGGACAGCATGTGGGGAGTGCAAGGGTTCACAGTGCCAGGTGCCAGGAGGTGCCCAGCATCTGGGTGACTTGAGTCAAGGTGTTTGACTTTCCCGGGAGGGTGTTTTCTCAGCAATCAGCAGATATTTGTTTCGATGCCACTATCAACCCCGGAATTTTATTAGGAATATAACACAATCAATTTTCCAAGGTTCCAGGAATCCAAGAGGAAGCAGTTAATGGTTAATCACAGGGAGGGAGTGGGGAGAAGAGAAAACAAAGGGTGGTTGGAGTTTAATTCCATTTTTCCCTAATTTTCAGTCTAGGGGCATTGTCACAAAGTCACAAGTCTGAGCAGTGACTGGCCTGGCTGATGGCCCCGGAATGCTCCTGGATTCAGATCTGCGCTCCAGTTCCCAAGGTCGGCTGCGTCCTTACATCCCCATCACACTTGCCACGAAGCACCACCGGCCACTTGCAGTAACTAGTAACCAGTGGATCTTCCTGTCACCTGGAAGAGCGTCACTAAAACCTCTAGCATAAGCCTCAGGGAAGAATCTGTTCACAAGGGAATTCTTCTGGGACAGGAAATTTCAAATGTCAACAAAACTGACTTTGGCATTCCAAATTTTTTAACTGATTTTTTCTAATGATGAAAGTATATTATAATCAATAGAAAAGACTTAGAACTTACAGGAAAGCTCGAAGAGAAAGAGGAATTATAATTCCCACAACTAGGGATGCAGCTGCAGGGATGGGATGTGACATGGTCACTCAGCTGAGCCATGACAACAAGAGGTTCCTGAGAGCTCAGGGAGCAATGAGAGGACCCATCAGAATTTACTTGTGCCCTGATGGCACAAGGGGTTAAGTCTCAGCCTATGAAGCTATCAGCAGCCACTGCAGCAGGAGTTCAATCCCTGGCCAGGGAGCTTCCTAGATTATGCAGCAGACCTCTCCTGTCTCCCTGTTGCTCCCCTCAGCAGTGTACTTCAGTCAATCATCTGTCTCTGGTGAATCCTCTCACCCCCCCCACCCCCACATCTCAGGCCTGCACCCCAGCTCTTTTATGCATAAATAAATAAATCGTAAAAAAAATGAATTTACTTGGTGAGAGTTAAAAAACAAATGAACAAAAGAGCCAAAGCCATTCACCTAGAGTTTCCTGTCTTATGTTTAAGTCTCCAATCTATTCAGAGATGATATTTGTGTGTGATATTAGATAAGGGTCGAATTTCATTCTTTTGCATACGGATATCCCATTTTCCTAACACCATTTGTTATAGAGACTATCTTTTTCCTTTTGTGTATTTTTGGCAACCCTATCAAATATCAATTGACATACATGCGTGAATTTATTCCTGTTGCATTGTTTACATATCTGTACATCTTAACACTAGTAACATAATGTTTTAATGACTACGGTTTTGTAATATATTTTGAAACCAGGAAGTATGATGTGATTTCATGAATATGCCATCAAAATCACAGGCAACAAAAGCAAAAGTAGATAGGTGACACTATATCAAACGAAAAGTTTCCACAAAGCAAAGAACTGATAGAGTGAAAAGGTAACCTGCAGAATAGGAGAAAATATTTGCAAACTCATATCTGATAAGGGGTTAATTTCCAAAATATTAAAGGAACTCCTGAAATGCAATAGCAAAAACCAAACAAAACCAAACCTGATTTTAAAATAGACTAAGTACTTGAATATACATTTTTCCAAAAAGAACATACAAATGGAGAACCCTTTGCTACAACTTAGCTTCTATTTATTTTATCAGAAATGATTTTGTGCTGATCTGCTACTTATCATTGATAAAATAAAAAAAGCCCTAAGCAGTTAACCTAAACTTCATTCTGTATGTGCAAAGTTACTGAGAATTAGAGGACACTGAGCAGAAGTCAGTGAAGACAGACAGACACCAGGTTGGAGAGAAGGAATCCAGGTGTCAAGGAATGTACTACAAGTCAGCAGTGATGCCCAAAAAACACTAGTTCTTCTCTTAGGATTTTAGCTCCCCATGTTGACATGATTAGCCTTTCTAAAAGGAAGATTTACAAATTCCAACTATTAATTAAAGTTCACTAGGAGTGCGACACAGAACTGGCTCCAAGGAAGTTAGTAAGTTATAACTGAAAGTCACCTGCCCCTTATCTCTTTTCCACTTATTCACACCCACACACCCTCCAGGCCAGTCTCTTTACAAAGGTTTCTATAATCATTTCAGTTCCCATCCACCTTTCTCTCACTCCCAAATCTTACTTTACTATTCTCTGTGCCACCAGGCAGGCACGTGTGAGTCTTATATTATTATTTACATTTTCATGTCCTGTCCTACCAAATAGACAATCAGTTTCTTGGATTCTACACTTCGCATCTGCTACAGCTGACTGGAAAATCGACTCTACAAATAGTAGGCACTCAAAAAAATCTGTCAAGTGCCTCCAATCTCGATCCTCAGAGCTGCTGGGATTTGAGTGAACACACATCTTGATATTATCATGGTGCTTGCTGATATGTCATTCCCGGCCTTGTTGCTCAGAAGCCAGAGGTGTGTGTTCCATCTATTCCAGACAGTTCTGGAACCCTGGGCCCAGCGATCTGCCAGGACCATCATCCTGGGGCACAGCAGCTTACCTGGTGGGTGTGGGGCACACGGCTGGGCGATGGGCTTGCCTCTGTCCTCAGTACCACTGCACAAGCTTCAAATCCCAGGTCCTCAGTTCCCTAGGCTGGTGGGCAGGGCCCTGTGGAGAAGGGCTCCTCCACTTGCTGGAAGTGAAATGTTCTCCCACTGACCCTCTTCTGCACAGAAGCTCACCACCAAAGGCCAGCTTGCCGCTGAAAGCCAGATTGCGGCTACTTTGCTATTTGACCGAGGAAAAAAGTCACTTGACATAAAATAGCTTGCCTTGTTTTGAAGGGGGTAAAAAAGGGTGTTTTTCAATTATCAGCTGGCCTTGACTATTGTGGCTCAGCATAGCAAAGAACAAAAACTCCCGACAGAATCCAAAGCTGGAAATGAAGCCCCAGCATCGTTCCCCCGCTGGCCAGGCCCCTGCTGGCTGGCAGGCTGCTCCCCCTGGCCGCTCCGCGGGGTGTTGCTACAGGTCAGTCACCTCCGCTGTGTTGAGGGGCTGCTGGCAGCTGCTCCCCTGAAGTCCTTTACCAGGCCATCTGCAGCAGGGAACCAGTTCCAGTCTCTTTTGCCAAAATTCTGCTATGAAATCTGCCCACGCCTCCCTCCCCGCCCCCATAGGCCTAACACGTGGCCTTAATTGCCAAGAAGATGTACCCATTAGATGATGGGTCTAAGTGTTTCAAAGGGGGTGTCCTCTACTACCCAGCTGTGCCCCCTCACCCTGGACTCCCCAAGGAGTGAGGCCACTCGACTCCACCAGCTACAGTGTCAACAGCAGATTAAATGCCAAAGCCTCATCAAAGCCAGAAATCTGAGTTCCCTCCAAAGTTCCTTTCTCCCTCATCCTCCCGTCAAACAGGCGCCGAATCCTGCTAATCGAACTTTCCAAATATTTCTTGAAGTTCTCCCCTTCTCTTCATCCCTCCTGGAGGCCCCTCAACATAGCTCTCCTCTAGTCCACACTCACCTTTCACCCACAGTCATCCACCCAAGAAGCAAACCAGTCACTCCCCGCTCGAAGCTTTCAGCATCTCCTGATAGTCTCCAGTCCCTCTCCAGGCCTCGGTGACAGGTCATCAGCTCTCCCGCCGCTGAGCACCCACTGCTGAGGGTGCCTCTGCCTAGACTCCGTGGTCCTTCTGCTCCCTCCCTACTGCCCTCATCCCTGACGCATTCACTGGGACGCCCCTCCCACCTCTGCTCAGCCCACACCTCCTCCAGGACTCCCCAGCAAGTCTTGCAGGAGACCCCCTCACATGGGCAAAATGGTCTCAGTGTCCCTCCATCCTCTGCCACTTCCAGGGGCCATCCCTTGCGAAGCCCAGCCTGCTCACTGTACTGGGAGACTATCTCTGGTACGAGGGTCACGGTAGACTCCCCCACGTATCTGCCTGAGTGCGGCTTGAAAGCAGTGCTGCTGTCAGGTTATGCAAAAGAGATCTATCCTAGGAACCCAGAGGGACCCAGGTCTCTGATCCCCCCAAGCTGCAGGGCACTTGAGGAGGGCCCTGAAGCCGCGGTGGGGTTCAGAGACCGTTGCCTTACTGCTGCAAATGGCTTGTCCTTCTTGGCAGGTCCAAGGGAAGAGGTGAAGTCCCCATGGTGCTCCAGCACTGCCCTGACGCGGCTGATGGCAGCACGCCTGATAACCTGTCTCAGAGAGGAAGGCAAACCAGGCCGAAGCAGTAGCTGGACCCTTCCGGCCCTGAGACCCAGGCTGCTGGAGGCACAGAATCTCCCACGGTGGGAGTTGCCACCAGAGCACCCAGAGATGAAGCTCTGCTGACCTAGGAATGGAAAAGTCTTTGTTTACCATGAAACCATAACTTGTGGGGGAGCATTTCTTGAAAACCAGGGCATTTAGATACTTGATGGGTTTTTGGACACATGCAAATAGCTTACAATAAAAAATGTATATTGTATGATTTTATTCCTTCCACTCTCCTTAAAGTCCTGGGAGGCCCAGAACAAGGTGTTGTGTATAAGTTGGCACATGGAGGAGGTGAAAAAAAAATCAGGAGGAAGCTGGAGCCAGAGTTCAGTAGAACCGGGTGTACAAAGTGCTAGGCAGAGCTGGGGAGGGCGGGGTCACAAGTGGCTTTGAAGGTGGAGACAGCTACCCTGGAGGGAGCATGTTACTCATAAAATCTCTTAAAGAGTTTTGCCTGGATGGCAGTGGCAACACAATTAAACAGCTGTGGACAGACATGACCTAATTTATTGGCCTTTCCAGCTGTCTTCCATGGAGCCGGTGCTGCAGCATAACCGACAACTAAGAGTGAGTTTTGATGGGGTGGGGCCGGGGGGTGTTGCTGATATTAGGGCAGGAGCTGATATTCCTCAAGAGCCACCCACAAGCCCACGACACGTGGAGAGGTGGGTGGAGTCTCCCTGCAAACTCCCCCACAGAGCAGGCCATTGTCAGAAATCCCCCCACTGTTTGAGCCCCTGGGGGGGTGGGGGTGGGGGCTTTTCTCCTCTCAGGAGAGAAGCACCTGATACCCATAATGTAGGGACGACACTCAGCAAGCAGCCTCTGGCTTGGTGCTGGCTGAAGGGCAGAGCCCGTGTGCAAAGCCAGCCAGCCATGCAGACCTATGCTCAAAGTCAGTTTTATATGCCTTGATGGAGCTGGAAGAGAGAAAGAGAAACCACACATAAAATGCATGACAGCAATTTTTAAAACAGGCTGCAAAAAGTCCTGCAGTTTAAAAGCCTATAAATAAAATAAAAAATAAAAAAACCTAGGTTGCCATCTGGGCTCTGACGCAATTTAAATCGAAAATCTGGCCGTTTAGGGGCGTTAATGAAGACTCACAAGCCTGCATTCTCAGGCCACCGGGCACTCGCGGGGCTCCGTGGCCAGAGCCCTCAGCCCGGCCACTCCTGCAGGGGCCACTGCAGCGTGGGGGAGGGGCTGGGAGCAGCGGGGTCGGGGGTCTCCTGGTCAGCACTTGGCTTTCACTTAGATGGTGAGCTATTACACCTGGGGATCTCTGCGGCCAGAGAAAGCTCAGTTAGGTCCTCCTACCCCCTCGATCCCCCTCACTGAGCCAGAGCAGGGCCATTTCCCTGGCCCCTCAATCTCAGGTGTCAGCAGCCCTTATGGGGGGGCAGGGGTACCCAAGACGCCATCCATGCCAATCTTCTTCATAAGGGATTCAGACTCGAAGAAGACATGGTCCTGAATCTCTAGGTCCAGGTTTGGGGTAGGGGAGGGGCTGGTGGAGCTCACGGGGCCTCAGGCTGACCCCCACACTGTCAGCTGTTAGCAACACCCACACCTTTGTTGCTATTTAGCTCCCTTAAAGCTGAGGCATCACTGCCCCTGCAGATTTCCACCCCTCTGGGCCCTGTCACCGGCCACGGCACACAAACTGCCCGGCCTTGGAGCTCTTTGAGCCTCCTTTTTCCCCCACCTGGGAAATACAGTTGAACCTTAAACAACGCTGGGTGAGGGACAATGAACCCCAGCATGGGGTCATGATTCCCCCACATTTAACTACAGTCAACTTTGGTATCCGTGGGGGCGTGGTGTCAGGACCCCGTGGCTACCCAAATCCCCACGTGCTCAAGCCCCGCACAGATGCCTCTCCATATCCGCACGCTCCACATCTTGGGGCTCAACCACCCACAACCCTGGTCGGTTTAATCCATGAGTGTGAAAGCTGGAGGTAGACAAATACCCACTTTGGACGTGAGCAGCTCAAACCCATTCCCTGGTTCAAGGGTCAACCACACGAGGCTAACATTCTCTGCTTGATTACACCAAAGGGCGTCTGGGGGGATGACCACGCACTCCTGTCTTCAGAGTCCTGCATGTATTTGAGAAGTTGCCGCCCAGTAGCCCCGAAAACGGCAGCATCAGCCCCAAGGGATGGCTCATTCCCTCCTCTTCCTCTTGGCCAGTTGTGCCGCAACCTGCTGCACTCCCTTTTCAGGAATTCTGGACTTCCACGCTGCCCTTAGTTCTCTTCCAGTTTTCTCACACTGAGTGTGACCGCTCGGGGCTGAGCTGAGAACCTGTGCGTGGAGTTGGTCCAAGGCAGCGTTTCACCAGGGTCTGCCAGCCGGTGACTGGTGCAACGTTTGTGTTTGTTGTAACCCACACCGAGTGGGCAGTGAAACAAAACACGAACAACACAAAGTAAAAAGCAATTCTTCCAGGTGCCAGATTCAACAGGCGCTGGGGCAGAAGGTGAGTGCTAGAAGCCAGGTGGATACAGTGTGCCAGGCAGCACCCGTCCATCTTCCCGCGAGAATCTGGATCAATCCTCCCCCTCAAGATTGGGCAAGTCTAGGGTTATGAAGGCAGACATCCGGGGACCCTCGGACTAGGAAAGTTTCAGCCAGGTTCCCCCCACTGAATGAGAAATGTCCATGAACCCTACACTGTGGGTATCAGCAGCCATTAGGGCAGGACCAGGGGATCTGTGTGCACTTTCCTCATAAGGGAGTCAGGCCCCAGGGCAGGACATTCAGGGGTCTCTGGGCCAGGGAAAGCTCGGTCAGGTACCCCCTGCTGTACCAGAGAGGGGATTTCCCTAAATCTCAGGTTAAGCCACCATTATGGGCAGGCAGGGATGCCTGAGACAGCCCATTTCAGTTCTCCTCACGAGGGATTCTGAACACAGCACAGGAACAGGCGACCAGAATGGGACACGGTCCCAAACCTCTAGGTCCAGGAAAGGCTCCATTTGGCTCTGCCCTTCCGAGCAGAGGAAGCTCCCATGAAGCCTGAATGTCAGGCGCTCGCAGCCTCACAGGAGAACCACGGATGCCACAGGCAGAATCTGTTCACTGCTCCTCACTAAGGAGCTGGAACCCAGGGCAGGGCTGGGCGCTAGAGTGGGACACACTGGCTGACCCCTGGGGCCTGGGGAGGCTTTATTAGGCTTCCTGTCACATGATGAACCAATCCAGGGGAAATGTCCATGCACCCCAAACCGCAGTTATCAGCTCCCTGATGGGAGTGTCAGCCATACCCCAGACAGAGAGAATCTCCTCGCTCATAAGGGAATCTGAAGACTGCAGGACGAGGTTTTTTTCAGGGGCCACAACTGGGTACCGCTGGGCAGGGGACTGCCCAGCGAGGGTCCCTGAGAACAACAGGGCATTTCCTTGATTGTTTCTTTTAGAGAAAAGACGTGGGAAGAACCAGATAACAATAACACCCCCAGCAAAGAGCTGGTGAGGCACAGCATGATAGCATCACTTCCATGGAATATAAAAAGGAAAATGCGGGGAAACCGCTTTTGTGCAGAGAAGTGCGATTGCCATCCGCATACTCAAGCACGCCGTTTATTTATGGATCACATTGCAGTCTCCTTGCTCTTCCCACTTTCAATGCCAGGGAGCAAAGCCAATTGAGGGCAGAACATTCATCTCAAGGTCTCTGTCATGTGACCAGATTGTCATTTAAAACTGTTCTTTTGCTAGTCAAGGCAATATCCTGACAGGTTGCTTTAAGTTTTTAACTTACAACACATTTAATTGGCTTTCAACGTTAGATAATCACAAGGATAAGTGATTAACAAGTTTATTAAGCAAACAAAATGAGAACCTCCCATGTTGTGTAGATAATATCCACTGTTCACAGGGAAGCCCTTTAAGAGATTCTTGATTACCTGTCTCTCAGGGGCCGACTAGTAAGACAGAAATTACTGGTATTGAAAATAGAATGGAGAGCAGTGACTTGGTTACACGGTGATAAAAAGAGGCAGGGACACCGACCAGGCCACAGAGGGCTGAAGGCTGGGGTAGCAACAGCAGGAAGCCTGGAGGCCAGCCTAGCCAGCTCTCTTGGAGACCGTCCTGATTTGCAGCAATGGCCATTTCAAACTAGCAACTGAAAAGCAGTTGGCCAAATTCCCGTATCTTTAACTGCCCTGTGAGCCAGTGCAAAACAGCCCTGCACACTACAAGTTGGAGAAGTGAGGACCAGAAGCCAGAAGCTAGGGCCCCCCAAGAGAAAGTGGAACTCAGGCAGATCTGTCTGGGGATTTGGAGACAGAGAGGCAATCACGGCCAGAAGTTCTGCAGGAGGCAGAGGGAGGAGGACAGAGACTCTGATGCTTCCCTTCTTCTCACTCTGCCTCTCCAGTCTCCTGCCAGCGCCCAACTGAAGCTAGCTGGAAGCAGCTGACAGGTCGTGTGAGCCCAGGAAATGCAGCAGACAGGTCGCCACCTGCAGCACCCAGAAGAGCAGGAGGCAATTCCTTGTCCTTTTCTCTCCTCCCCCTGTTGTCCTCTTCTGTCATCCATCCTATAGAACCTGCATCTTCTCAAGGTCCGGTCTGATTTGACGGAGACTTTGCTTCCCTGCATGACAGGCTCCCTGATTGGTGCCCGTTTTGTCTCTCCTACAGTTTCTCTCTTGCCCTTGCTTCTTTGGGGAGCTGCCAGGTTCCGTGCTTGCCTCTCTGTGCTGGTGCCTCTCCCTGACTCGCTCCTTTCTGGGTGTTCTTCACGAGTGTCCGCCATGCTCGCATGGTCTTTGGAAGGGAGGGACAGAGTGTCACTGCGCACCTTGGATAGACAAGGCCTTGCAGAAAGGGTGCAAGTGGGTTGAAACTAGAACTTAAAGAGCTCTGCACCGAGGTGATGCTGGGGCCCAGCCACTCACTCTGCCCACACTCTCCTCCTAGGGCGCCTTTGGTCCCTGGCGTGGTGCTGCTGCATTCGCAACTGGCTGACTCTTTCCACATTCTCTGGCCCAGACGCTGAGCTCACGGCCACCACGCCAGGCCACTGGATGCATCTCTAGCTGGCCGCTGGGGCTGCCCAGGGCTGGGGTCCAGTCTGTAGCCCCTCCTGAGGGAAACTCTAAGCAGGGACTAGAGACCACCCAGTCGAGCTAAAAGCGCTGTATTGTGGGTGCGGCAGGTGCAGGGGTTGGCATGTTCAGGAGGGGCTTGCACTTGCTCTCTCTGGACTTACTATGTGCCCTCCTCTCTGTGTGCCCACCTGCACACTGAGATGCAGGTGAGGCGTGTGCCTGGCCTCTTGATGGCAGGCCTTAGGTCACAGCTCTGCTAAGATAGGGGTTCTCACCCCTGACTGAAATGGCATCCAATGCAAAAATAAAGTAAAATAAATGGCAACCTAAACCTCATGTGTTACATAAAAATTATTACAATATGGATCAATGTAAGAGAGAAAACCATAAAAAGCAAATCTCAGAGAAATCATGGGAGAAAATCCTTGCAATCTGGACTTAGGCAAAGTATTCTTAGGTGTGCTACCAAAAGCATGATTTAGAAAAGAAAAAAATTGACACACTGAATTTCATCAAACTGAAAAACTTTTTTGCTCTACAAAGATGCCATTAAGAAAATTATAAAACAACCTACAGACTGAAAGAAAATATTTGTGAAACTCACATTTAAGAAAGTATTCATAACTAGACTGTCAAAAAATTGCATAATAAGAAAACAACCAGTGCAATTAAAATATGCCTATAGGGCCTCCCTGGTGGTGCAACGGGTTATGAAGCTATCCACAGCCACTGCAGCACATGTTCGATATCCAGCCAGGAAGCTTCCCACAGCAGACCTCTCCTGTCTTGCCTGCTGCTCCCCTCAGCAGTGTATTTCAGTGGATATGCCCGTTCCGCTCCTCACTCTGTCTCTGGTGAATCCTCTCACACACACACACACACCTCTGGCCTACACCCCAGCTTGTATGCATAAATAAAGAAATCTTTAAATAAATAAAATATGCCTATAAACAGGTATTTCAGCAAAAAGAATATGTGGAAGGCAAATAAGTACTGAAAATGCTTACCATCACTCATCGTTAGGGAAATGCAAATTAAAACATAATGAGATGCCACTATAAACCTACTGGAATGACTAAAATAAAAAGTATTGAAAACACCAACTGCTGGCAAGGTTACAGAACCACTGAAAGTCTCATACATTGCTGATGGGAATGCAAAATGGTAGTCATTAGGAAAATAGTTTGGCAGTTCTTACATATTTGAGAATATGAGTCAGCCATTCCACTCCTAATAAAAACCATGTTCATGAAAAAACCTGTACAGAGATGTTTATATCAGCTCTGTTCAATATTGATAAGACCTGGAAACACTATGAATGTTCTTTCAGCAAGTGAATGCATAAACAGTGGCAAAGCCACACAACGAAATACTATGCAGCAGTGTAAGAGAGTGAATTACGGACGCCCACAACAACTTGCACAAACATCCAAGGCATTTTGCTGAGTTAAAGATGCTGATTTCAGGGCCTCCCCGGTGGCGCAGCGGTTAAGCGCTGCGCTGTGGAGCTGTTGGCAGCAGCGACGCGAGTTCGACGCCCGGCCAGGGAGAATCCCACATGGTGCGGCAGACCTCTCCTGCCTCACCCGCTGCTCCCCTCAGCAGTGTACTTCTGATCTGCCTGTTCTGCTCCCCACTCTGTCTCTGGTGAACCTTCTCGCCGCCCCACGCCTCTGGCCTGTACCCCAGCTTGTATGTATAAATAAAATAAAAAATCTTTAAAAAAAAAAAAAAAGATGCTGATTTCATAAGATTAGGTACTAGTAGCTTTCATTTATATCATATTCTTTAAAGATGAAACTACAGTGGTGTACAACAGTCCCCTTCCTTCTCCAACTGCTATTAAACACATTGTTTTTAAAGTTGAAGCCAAGACAAACTAAGTGAAAATATGAAACCATAACCATTCTTTGGGGAGTGGAGAGTTCTGTCATTGTCGCCCCAATTTCCTCCTTTGTCATTAGAGAGTCTAACACACGGTGGAATGAAGAACCTGGCTCCCGTGGCATGCCAAGTGCATATTTTAAGTTCATGTCAATAAGGAAACATTCCTGAGAGGGAGACTGAGTTGAGTTTACAGTTCTCAAATATCACAGATCTTAACCTGACCTTCTTTAGTTGCCCTGGATCTTTCTTTCCTTCAAGTCCCTCAAAGAAGCAGGCCAACGTCCATTTAAGTAGGAATTGAATACTGTCTAGATATCTAAGTCATCGCTCAGACAATCCTAGATCACAAGGAACTCAATATTGACATACAGAAACCATAAATATATTAACAAACAAAATACATAAAACATCATAAAGAAAAGAATGAAAGAACATTCAGGTATTTTGTCAATGAGTTATTTTAAAAGACATGCTTCTGAAGGTAAAAAGACAAGCGTGTTGCATTTGTTATCAAAAGAAATAGTCATCATCAGTTTTTATAATCTATGATAATTGCAAGAAATAAAATAATAGTTAAAGGTTAGAGTCCCTTTAAATACCATACCCAGAGATAACCACCTTAAAAGTCTGGAGTATATCCTACAAATTGCATATATGTATCTTTTAACATACACGATAGCCTGAATTTTCCCTATATGTAACATATACTACAGTTATTCCCCAATATCCATTATGCCCTTTTCCTTAGTAATAAACCCCTAACTCTAAGTTAGGCACATAATTACCTAGAATTGTATGTTCTCTATTTTCTTTCTTTTTTTTTTAATATATATTTTTACATACAAGCTGGGGTACAGGCCAGAGGTGTGGGGCGGTGAGAGGGTTCACCAGAGACAGAGTGGGGAGCAGAACAGGCAGATCAGAAATACACTGCTGAGGGGAGCAGCGGGCGAGGCAGGAGAGGTCTGCCGCACCATGTGGGACTCTCCCCAGCCGGGCGTCGAACTCGCATCCCGCGCTGCCTACAGGTCCACAGCGCAGCGTTCAACTGCTGCGCCACCAGGGAGGCCCTGTATGTTCTCTATTTTCATGGTCAGTAGTGAAGGGGAGCAATAGATACCACCCCCAAATATGCCACCTTAGCATATTGATTATTTGAATTAAAAAAAACCTTGAGAAACAGCAGGTGCAAGAACACACTGGTCCTCTTTTGTCCTCCTGAGAGCTGGAGACAAATCTCCAATGTGAAAGTCACCTCCCTTTGTACCAGGAGATGCAAAGAGCTCATCCCTAATGATAGGGAATTTAAGACTAGAAAGCTACATGAACGAACCTTGTTATTTCACTAATTCACCACCCAAGCCCAAATCTCTCTGTCTTGCCAAATTCTCCACAAATTTATTGTTTCTTTGTCTAAAAGGTATAAAACTTTCCCACCTTGGACATTTTTTTTTCAGTTTCATATTTTTATGGGGCTCCTGCATATGCACAATTAATTTGGTTCTTTTCCTGTTTACTAGTCTTATGTCAATTTAATTATCAGACCAGTCACAGAAATTAGAGGGAAAATTTTCCTGCACCTACCATAGAAATAACAAAGTTTTAAAGTGAAACTATCTAATCCTGGTTCTTTCACAAGCTGGGTAGGTAGGAGGCAGTAGTGTGCCACGATTAAGTGCAGACAGAGCTTGTAAATCCAATACTTGCTAGCAGTAGTAATTCCATCAAATTATGAATCTTCTCTGAGCCTCCTTGGTAGAATGGAGATTCAAAGGACATCCCTTAACTCACCAGGTGTGGTCAGCATTACATGAGCTGATGCACAGGAAGAGCTGAGTACACATCAGGTACTCAGCAAACATCACTGTAACAATCTCTGTAATTGTTACCTGTTATAGGAGGAATATAGGGGAACCAAATAAGGGATTGGGGGTGGGGGGAGGGAATAATACAACCACAAAAAACCCACAACAAAACAAAACAAAAATAAATAAATGGGCAACTATAAATCAGAGACATTCTGCAAGGGATGGGGAGGGACGGGGAGAAAACAAGGGCGGGAAGAGCACAAGGGACTATGGTGATGGTGCATGGGTGAACTGGGGGTGGAAATTCTAAGGGTACTACACCTGGGAAAAGAAAGCAAACACTGTACAAAAATGAACAATGATGTAAAATATCTATAAATACCAAAATAAATAAAAATAATTAAAAAAGAACAAAAATACCTGCTTTATCAGATGGCATAAGAATAAAACAAAACAGGTATGAAAGACTTGAAAAGCTGAAAGAATTACAGTGTCACAAAACCTCGAGAGGACATTGGTCCCCAACCGTGGGGTATGAGGCTGTAGTATTACGGCCCCATATGCATTGTCCATGGGATGAACACACCAGGGTAACCAGACAGGAGACCCCGAGAGAGGGCCCTCCCCTCAGTTTAAAGGAATCGACTAACTTGGATGGTGTGGAAAAGTGCAGACTCCTCAGAGACTGTGATGTTAATCTAGTTTGGTATCAGAACACACAAATGACACGCCTATGACTTCCAGGCAGTTCTCAAGCTCCACTCCCCAGGGAACATGGGGTTACTTGAGGGCAAGCTTCTTTTATACTATAACAGTGTACCCTCCAGGGAAAAGGGAGGTTCCAGGTGCCCTGCCCCAGCTAAGGAAGGGTGGAGCTGGGCAGGGAGGGAAACTGGAAAAGACTGGGAGAAAGACTTGGAAAAAAAGAAAGAAGGAAGGAGGTATGGAGAAAGGAGACTGGAGGGGCACACGGAGCAGAGAGACACGTGAAGAAGCAGCCATGCTTGCTTCTCATCTGCGGACTTGCACCAGGGCCTTGGGGGTGTGGAAGGAGGCGCTTGAGAGAGACAGAGACGTGGGTGAGAGACCCGTGGGGAGGCTGACAGTGGCAGCCTCTATCTTGACTTGGATTTTGATTTTGCTCTTTTCCTTCCAGACTTGCCCGGCCCCTTCTGCCCCCTTCCTGTGGGTCCCCACCAGGTGCCTTAGACTTGTGGCAGACTTTTGGGCTTCAGTTGTCCTGCTTTGGGCCAACCCTATTCGGTTGGACATTTCCCCACCATGGGATGGGTCATTTTGGGTGTCTAATTGGAAACCATTTTAACTCTATTCTTCTCTTCTTTCTACGCACTGATTGTATTAAAGTTATTTTCCACTGAAGGTCTTGGGCTTTATGTGGTGGATAGCAGAACCCATTTAGAGCAGGCTGGTTTGGGGGGGTCCCAGGATAACCCTCCTTCTGCCTGCTGACAGCATGAACACTTCATCTCACAGGTTTCACCACCAACCATAAACTTCCACAGACCCAAGTCACTTGGGGCAGAATGTGTTTTAGTTTCTGCTGTATCTTCAGGGCCAACATAGTTTATACCCAATAAATACAGGCCAGTGTTTCTTGAGAAATATATCTGAGGCAAATGTCAGCGGCTGGAAGAAGAGAGCGCAGATGGAAAACCAAGAAGAAACAGGAGGCTTGTGGATCTGGCTTTTTATCTTGCAGGAAGCCGCAGCCTGCACCAGCTGCCGGCCACTTTCCACATGCACAACTCCCTCGGGACCAAGCCTGAGCCCAGGCACATCAGTGTAAATCAGTCAGAAACAGCCAAGTTCTGGAAAACCCTCCTGGCCTGAAATCTTGCTATTGAACCCAGACAGTCTAAATCCAGACATGCCATTTTTCAACCTGAATACACCAAGCGCTACACCATCTTCTATTTTCTGCACATGGAAAAATAAAAAGATTTATCAATGTCTCTTCTCTGAGACTGGTTGATACACTCTGAGCTGACTAGTTGATATTCTCTTTCGGTACTTTCTATTTCAGTGTCATTTATGATACAGGGGTTGGGGGTGGAGAAGAGGTGGAGGTAGGGAGTGATAGGTAGCTATTCTTTTCAAAGACTTAAAAAAAGTAAGATTTTTTTTCAGATTATATTGTATATAATAACACAGATTATATTGCATATAATTCAGATTATAATTGTAGATACCATATTACAAATATGTATATGTGCACACACACTCTTTCAGGCACCTTGCCTGTCTCCCACCTGTGAGAGAATTTTCACCAGCCAATCAATTGTGATTCAAACTCTCAGCCATTTTTCTTCACTTGTCTAGATCTTCAGACCAAGCAAAGCCTGAGAAATAAACCCCATGTGAACACATAACAGGAAAAACCCTCCCCACATTCAAACAAGAAGTGGAACCATGAGACCGGAATTTAAGTGGTGACTTCCACGCTTTTAACTCAAGTATTTCTCAGACTATGTCTGCAGCACGGAGTCCAGACTTAGAGGACAAAAAGGATAAATGTACCAAAGAGATTGCGATGCTTTATAGGAATGCCCAGCGTTCCTGCCCTTCTGCGGCTGAGGGGAGATGTTGGAATGAGAAAGTGAAGCAAGCTGAGAGTCAGAAGTCAGGAGAGAAGTTGGGGACCCCAGAGGCCTCTGACTGCAGCCAGCCAGGCTGTTCATTCCAACGTCAATTGTTGCAGAGGTGGCACCCTGCCTGCCTGTGGTGTGCGCTCCCCTCAGCCATGCAATCTCATTCCCTCCCCACCTCAATCTTCTCAGAGCCCCAGAAGTGGCGCATGCCACACATTCCTGCCCAGCCTGCCAATCGTCCTGCCCCCAGGTGTGACTTTCCGTCCTGGCAGTGTAGGGCTTGAGGACAAGCGAGATCCCTGTGCTGTGGGTAAGCCATGCCTTGCAGCAAGCACTTACTGAATAGTCACCACAGAAGCTGCATCAGGCCCTGGAGAGTCATCAAAAGGAGAAGCCTAGATTTTCAACTATCTTCTTCTAGTCGCTGTGCACATGCAGAAGACACCCTGGAAAGCTGCGGTCATCACATGGGCATGACTGTGCTGCTCTGCTCGGACCAGTGCATCATAAGCACTTTCCATGGTTGTGCCCAAGGTAAGCTTGAGGTCTATACATGACCGTCGAGGTAGTCATAGGTACGGAGCTAAATATCACTTAGATTGGATACTTTTCACTCCATAATTATCCTTGGTAGGGCCTCCCGGGTGGTGCAGCGGTTAAGCGCTGGGCTGTGGAGCTGTCGGCAGCACGCGATGCGAGTTCGACACCCAGCCAGGGAGAGTCCCACATGGTGCAGCAGACCTCTCCTGCCTCGCCCGCTGCTCCCCTCAGCAGTGTGTTTCTGATCTGCCTGTTCTGCTCCCCACTCTATCTCTGGTGGACCCTCTCACCCCACGCCTCTGGCCTGTACCCCTGCTTGTATGTATAAATAAATAAATCTTTAAAAAAAATTATCCTTGGTAATCACTGTGCTCTTGTTGGCTAGATTTCCCACTGTTGGCTATTACTGATAATATGGCCATAAATATCTGAGACTATACTGAATTATTTTCTCAGAGGAAAATATGATATCGTGGAGAGAGAATAGGTTTTTGAGAGGATTAAATTTGGGTTCAAAATCTACCTCTGTCACTTCTGAACTGTGTGATCTTGGGCGAGTTCCTTGACCTTGCTCAATGTCAGTTTCCCTTCTGTACATTGATAACTCACACCCAGCAGTGGTTACGAGGATTATGCCCTGTTGTTGGGTAAAACAGCTTTAATATAGATTCGGATTTAAATTCTGAATCTGCTGCTCAATTTGGACAAGATACTCAACTTTTGTTGTTTCCTCTCTATGCAATGAGAAAGTCTATGGCTACGGGAGGATTAATTAAATATACCTAACATGTTTGGTACAGTGCCTCGTATACAATAAGGACCCAATAAATGTTAGCTGCTATTATTAGCACAGTAATTACTATTATTATATAAAAGGCAGCACTTAATAAAAGTTGGTGTGGCCATTTCTCTACCTCATTTCTCCTAATAATGAGAAATGTACAAGCATTGGACCTCTGGGTCAAGGGTAAGGCATATCTTCATGGGCATTGCCAAACTTCACCGACAGGGTTCTGTTGTACTTGCAATGCCACTAATAAGACGAGGAATCTCTCCATTTCTATGCAAGACTCCTCAGTCATTTTTTCTATGATAGTTAAAGCTGCAGTATCTCAAGGTGACTTCAATGTTCATTTCTGTGCTACCGTGAGAGTGAACATTTTCCCTATGTTTTGCTTTTGCTTATTGCTTGGATATAGTCTAGTGTGAGTGATTGATTTCCATCTTTTGCCTTTACCAGTGTGAATCTTGCTCTTTTTCTTAAACATGTGAATGAATTCTTTGTATATTAAGAACATTATTTAATGCAAACACTTTCCCTGTTAGCTGGAGCCAGAGAGGTCTAGCAGCAACGAGGGAAGAGCAGGGGGAAGGTCTGTGTGTTCAGAGCACTCCTGGGGGCGGGGCTATTGTCTGCGACTTGGTGAACTCAACAACTCTCACACCTTCAACATCCTTCTCTGGACATGGCGGCCCACACGGCACTGTCGTTCCCTATCTCTAAGGACAGGATGCTTCTCCTGAGTTGTCTTGTAGATACCTCAAGTCTGTCACAGACATAACATACCAGTTGTCCCCCTCTCAGCTAACCTCCCAAACTTCCCCCACGTGCTCCTCTGTTTTCCTGGCCATGAATCTTAAAAGTGTTTCTCCATCCCGTTAAAAGTCTTCCCAGAGTCTCTCAGAGCGGTGGGTTGTGGTGCCTCCTAAATTATATTCTTGAATTCTAAGTGATATGTTCTGGCATTTGCTTTAGAAAACGTGACAATCACACATATAGGAAACCAAGGAGGCAGCCAAGCTGACACGTTATCTCGGGTCCTCTGCATGTCAGTATCTGCCACTGCCACTGACACAAGTGGGCAGAACAAGACCAAGGAGTTTGCTGGTCAGTGCAGGGTATATGACAGTGGGAGCCAGGAACTAAGCAGGAGAAAAGAAAGACTGCCTTGTGCATTTGGACTAAGTGTCTACTTTTCTTAAATTAAAATAATTTAAATAATATTTTAATGATGACATTTTTCAATTGTTGGGGTAGTTATTTTTAATAGCTTAATATTTACAGTACTGATTTTTGTCTTAACAGATGACTTTTTCTGTGGATGCTTCAGGAGAATTTGAGCACCATCCAGTCAGGAAATGTGTTTTTAGTCCCCCAAGATCTAACCCGATGGCCTTTCCACCTGCATGTACAACCAGTTCCCTCTAAGTCAGTCGATGTGGGGGGCCATAGCTGCTACAGAGGGCACACGACACAGCTGGCATCAGGTCAGATAGAAAAAGTCACAGTTGCCTTGCACGAAAATGAAAAGGAATCAGATCACTATTTCTCAGAGTTCATGAGAAGCCAAGACGGTATATCCTAAATGGACACATCCTTCCCTCTTGTTATTTTCTATTTTGCCCCTCAGTTGCCCAGAATCCACCCTGGGTCACTGAAGAAGCCCCAACCTCCCCAGAGATGAGAAGCTCTTCCAGTAACACACATTGAGAGCAGCTACACTGTCTTTGTCCCTTTGGAATATGCACTTGGAGCCAGACTGCACGAAACTACAGTTCTCCTTGCCACGGCTGGGTGCACACAGGCACAGAGCACGTGCACACGCGTGAGTCCAAGCACGTGGGTGTGTGGATAGGCACATGCTGTGTGAGGAGGGCACACTTTTGACACCAAGGAAACGACAGGGCATATTCTTCTAAAGGCAGACCCTGATGGCCTGAAAGACATTCTCAGACTTCAAATACTCATTCCTTTTTCCAATGGTAGTGTCTAGGGTAGAAGGGTGAAGACAGGGTTCTAGGTCCACTGTAATCGAATTGTTTCTAGAATGGCCAACTACAGTTTCTCTATGTGAACAGGACCTTGGAGGCTTAGTTCTGGGGACCGGGTCATGGGCAGGAGGAGGTGAAAACCTAGAACTTGCATCACACCAAGGAGTTGCTCACTCACAAGCAAAATCTCTTTCTAACTTCAATGCTTGTCGAGCTTTTCGTTCTGAGAGTGATGCCCGAAATCCCTTCCACGGCCAGCTGGAGAGGGCTTTTTGGATGGTCTAGCCCAGGAGTGGCGAGAGTCCCTTTCATTCATTCCAGGACTTATCCCACACGCCCCTAGCAGAAAAACGGGTTAATTTACTCCCCTGCTAATCATCTCTTGGTTTCATCCTCCGGTACCTAATCCCTCACCCACAGTACAGCATAATAAATAAGGTCAAGGGGAAAATATCGCGGCAACTTCTTCCCCACAGCACTCCCAAGAGGGAGACCCAGCGTTCTAGCCAACCCTGTGGATGCACCTGGGTCCCCGCCAGGTTCACGCCACATATTTCGAAAAGTTCCTGGTGCCCCCCAACTCTTACGGTGGGGACCACTAGGCCGCCAGCCCTTCCGGGCCTCGCTGACAGTACGCGTGGGGTGAAGAAATGTCACCGGGACCGAGGGGGAAAGTGTGTGATGCAAAGGGGGCCGAGGTGGAGGGCCCGTGAGAGCACGTGGTTGAGCGTGGGCCGGCCTTCCTCCCTGCGCAGCACCCCCCTCCCCATTTCTCCGACCCGCCAGGCTGACGCCCCGCTTCGACCGCGGCCCCCCACCCCGCCCGCACCCCGAGCCGCCGCCCGTGCGTCGCGACTCGGCAGGGCAGCCGCGCGCGACCCACTAGGAGAGAAAAGCGCCAAAGGATGCGCCCCCCTCTGCCAGGGCGGGGCGCTTTCCCCCCGCGGGACCCAAGAGTCGCAGGCGGGCGGGTTTGGGATGCCGTGTGTGGGGAGAGCACCAACTAGGCGCCTCCAAGTCCTCTAGAGAAAATTCCGCGCAGGTGCTCCGCCGGCCGCGCGCCCCCGGAAGAGAGAATTTGCTCTGTACCTGATCCTCTCCTTCTCTGCCCTCTGTAGCGCCTCATTTCTTTCCAGCACCCGAAGGATCTTCCCGGCTTCTTCGTCATTTAAGAAACTGAAATCAAACCCCTGGGGAACTTTCGTCATTGTCTCTGCAATGTGTGGGGTACAGTGAAGCTCCTGGGTGCCTCGTGTTACGACGACGTTTTTCAAGATATAGATGACTAGTTTCAGGAACCTGATTCCATAGCCAACAAGAAGCCCGCCCCTTTGAAAGTCTAAACCCACACACCTAGGGAACGGCCCGCACTCGCAAGGTTCATGTTGACAACACCTTAGTGACTTGTTTCTCCCAACCTATCCAACCGAGATGCAAAGCGAACGGCTATAGGGAGAGCGGGAGCCAATCCCATTGCAAAGGGGCGGGCCCGTCCTCGCCCCCTCCCCTTGCCCGCCCCACCCCCTTTCAGACTTGTTAAGCTAACAAGCCTGCAGAACTCGGTCCCAAGTGAGGTTGAGGCTCCATTGTCCTTTTGGCTGTTGCTCTTTGCATCTTGAGCTTGGCGAGTGAAAAGGAGGGACTCACGATTAACTCTGCTTTTCAATGAAGAGGCCAGAGGGGACAGAATTGCGTGGAGGATCTTCGGAACTGGAGGAAGGGTTGCCCTGCTGGAAAGACCTGGGGGGTGGGGGGAGGGGGCGCCTCTTGCTAGGTCTGGATTTAGTGCATGCTTGGAAATGAATTCTTTCCCAATTCCCATCGTCAGACACCCTTACCTCGTTGTCCCACAGAAGGTCATTCTCTCTCTCTCTCTCTCTCTCTCTCACACACACACACACACACACACACACACACACACACACACACACACACGGGATTTTAGAAGACTACAGTCCTGAGCAAAGGATGGTTAGAAGCGATTTGCAATTTTCTAGAAGATTTGATGATATTCTTAACTATTCCAGAGAAGTATTGCAAATGCCTCTTTAAAATACCCAGCGCCAAGACTGAGGGAAAATGTAATCTAATGAAATCACAGAAATTGCTTTTCCTAGAAAGTGGTATTCTAAGATATTATAGAAATTTCTAAATATATTCAGGTACATACATTTTAAAATTTATCAAGCCTTTTCTAGAATATGTGGTTTCCTTTTGGCTTCCCTTCCAATACAAAAAAAAAGCAACTTGATCAAGTCGCCCTACCTGCCTCCTAGCCTTAATTTGACTCCTGTGTGGGGTAACGATTGCTGACATTCAAAATGTCCTTCTATGTATGTCAAATGAACCCTATAAAGACTTCATATCTGTAACAGAATTTTGATGTCAGAATGGTGATTTATGTTTCGGCCTCTGGATCCTCTACTCACCTTGACCATAATTCAAGTCGTGTCTGGGCAGGTAGCCATTCAAGTAACTTTCCATAGGTGTCTGTTTGTTGTTTCTGTGAAGCAGGGACCAATTCAGTTCACCGAACTTGTACAAGGCACGGAACTCTTTTCTCAATAGCCTTTGTGTGATGGTGCTTTGAGAGTGTGTCCACCTGGGATGTCCATTTTTCCCCACTCACTAGTATGTTCATGTATTCACATACACTTGGGACTTTTTTTTTTCACATGGACTGTGTTTGGGTTTTGTTCTGTTCTGGGTGAATCAGTGAGTTGATTTCAACCAACATATACTGATACCCACTATGCAAAGTCATTGTATACAGTGAAGATGGTTCTTGTCTTTAGGAAGTTTATAATACAGTGGAAGAGAAAACACAAATAGAAAAGTGACTACACCGCCAAGAACTATAATAGAGGTAGAAAGAAAGTTCTCTTAGAGCATAGAAAGAATAGACCAGATATGGTATTTGGGTTGGAACAAGAAAGGTCAAAGCACAATAGGAAGAAATGGAGGGTGAAGGGATGGGATGTGTGAGCCCACTTTAGGCAGGGAGCACAGTGCCCTGGAAAGCAGAAGTTCTCTAGGAAACTTCTAGTGGCCCCTCAGTTTCTCTGATGGATGACTCAAGTGAGAAAAACTTGGAAGCTAGAAGATGCCTGGGCATATTTAGGGCTTCTCAAGTGATCTGTTTTCACTAGAGAAGGCAGTCTCAATAGGGGCAATATTGCCCCCAAGGGGCAACCATTAATTCTCAGCATGTGAAGACATACACGCAGTGCATAAACAGGTGCCCTGTATGTCTGTAACAGCAAAGTTTCCTGAGAGGGGTGATTAAGGAAAAACTCCTGAGCAGGTCTGCCAGGGTGACAGTAACGACAAAGGTTGAGAAACCTTTTTGAGCTAGGTCATACAGCATTGGAAAAGTAATGAAGTCTGACGATGAATGCTATGCTAAGGAATCTGGACTTCATGCTGTAAGCAGTGAGGAGCCAATGACAAATGATTCAGTTGAAACTGAATCTCGGGGAGATGACTCTGGCAGCAGTAAACAGGGAAGCAGTAAACAGGGAAGAGTAGCAGGATGCTGGTGGCGAGGTCACTGTGGTATTGGAATGTAGATACAGGAGGAAGAAGAAAGAGTGGAGTAGGGCACAGAAAAAAAAGGGTACGCTCCCAAGATACTTCTTACAAAAGGAGTGAGAGAGATGATTCAGGGTTTTAGGAGAAATGTATGAAAGAAGAGTAGGTTATTTGATGATAGGAGAAATGTAAGTTTTGTAAAAACAAACAAGAGTTCAGTTTTAAACATAAGGAGTTAGAGGTACCTGCAATATATCCACATGAAGGTTCTCAGCAAAAGTGATAAATGTGGGACTGGAAATTAGTGAAATAGGAATGGAGAAGTAGCTTTGACAGTAATCTGCTTGAATATGCTGGCTTGAACCCTGGGATTGAATAAAACGGCGAGAGCAAAGCAGGAGACAGAGTAGAAGCTGTATTCAGAACCTTGAATGACCAATCCCATCCAGGCTGGCCCCATGGCAGGCTCTGCCCTGGGGTATGGCACAATGAGGGGTATGATTGAGAAATTTTTATACTGAGAAATTTGCAAGACATTAAGGGTTGCCCTGGAAACTATACAAGACGATAGATTTAGTATTTTAAAACAAAAATAATTCAAGGATTGCTTTATGGGCTCATTCGAGCATCCATTTTCAACCTTAGTGTGTGGTATCCCTGGCAACGTCCAGAACAGACTCTCAACTAAAGAGATACTCATCATTTTGGTTTTTAATAGTAACAGTTGGGTTGATGGCAATATTCTTTAAAACTATCCCAGTCTCCTGATTTCTCCAGTCTTTGGGTCAAATACCCAGCAAGAGGATTTTTTTCTTCACTGAGCGTTTACTCAGCTAAGAGAAACGTTCCTCATGTTGCTTGCTTGTTGTCTGGATCTTGGTCACCTTAAGTCACCTCAGCCCCCAGGAGGCCACTGAAAGCCATCTCTGTAGAGTGGTGAATTTTTCACAGCACTATCTTCTCTTCCAACAGTAGATTATAGGGTGGGTTTGGGTTCTCAGTTTCAGTTGAACAAGCAAAAACATTGGCGGTCAACCACCATTTAGTTAATAAACCATGGGCATTGATTAATAAACAAGAGATGCAAAACACTGAGAAGGTAGCTTGTCCAGGGAGTACTCACAGTTGTTCATCTCAGTATCCACTAATTCTAACTGCTCACTGAAGAGTTTTCCCAATCTAAATTGAAAACTCTCTTTTTGGGTCCCCTCCAAGGCTCAAATCCACAATAACAGAATAAAGATTCCATGAAGAACTGTGGTTTGAACTCTCCGAAAATTAGATTTTTTTTGTTTGTTTTTATTTTTTACTAAAACAAGGATAGCAATAGAACAAACCTTTTAAGCTTATTGTAAAAATTCACTGAGATGATACACATAAAGGAATAAATGAGATTGATGCTCAATAAAAGGTACACGATTAATAAAATTATTTGCACACAGAGCAGCCTACAACTTTAAAAGTAACCTTTTCTTTGAGGACCTATTTACTGGCACTTGGGGAAAACTGAAAAATAGAAAAAGGAAGTCAAATAAATGGAGGTTAAAAACCTCCACCTTCTAGAGGTAAATTAATGGAACCATAGGTAGGTTCTACTAGTGAGAACCAAATGGACTCACTAGTACTCCCCATCCCAGTCTAGACCAGAGTGAAGCCCTTGCATAGTTTCCAGAGCAACCCTTAATGTCTTGCAAATTTCTCAGTGTAAAAATTTCTCAATCATACCCCCTACTCTGCCACACCCCAGGGCAGAAGCCTGCCTCGGGGACTCTCTGGATGAGACTGGACATTCAAGGTTCTGAACTCAGCTTCTACTCTGTCTCCTGCTTTGCTCTGCCTGTCCTTTTTTTTTTTTTTTTAAAGATTTATTTATTTATGCATACAAGCTGGGGTACAGGCCAGAGGTGTGGGGCGGCGAGAGGGTTCACCAGAGACAGAATGGGGAGCAGAACCAGCAGATTGACAGAAACACACTGCTGAGGGGAGCAGTGGGCAAGGCAGGAGAGGTCTGCCTTGCCATGTGGGAATCTCCCCAGCCGGGTGTCACCGCTGCTGACAGCTCTGTAAAAGTAAGAATGCTAAAAACTGTTCAGAATGTTTGGCCACTGACAAAGGTTAAAACCAACATTAGTGGCAGCAAGGCGCCAGGCTGCCAGTAGCCGTAAAAGTCTCAAGGCCAGCAACCTTGAGATAAAACTCCCCCTGCCTAGGGTGAGGATTCCAGGAACTTGTAAAGATAACAGCACAGACCATCTGCTCCACGACCCCCTCATCCTTGATGGCTTGCCAAGTTCACTAGGACTTGCTGAATTCCATTGCCTTTATAAGCTGACCCAATTCTGTACTTGGGGTCTCCATTTTTGCCTACGGACCACTGTGTCGGTACACTGGGCTAATTGGGACCCTAGCTTGAGCTAGCAATAAATCACCGCTTTGCTGATTGCATCGAATTCTGCCTCAGTCGTATCGGACCCGTAAGATACTTCAACAGCTCCACAGAGCAGCGCCTAACTTCTGCGTCACCAGGGAGGCCCTGCTCTGCCTGTCTTACTCAATCTCAGGGGCTGGGCTAGCATATTTATGCTCCAGGTGGAGGTTTGGACCTGGAGAGTAGACATGCTGGGGATAGGAAGAGGACAGGGAGATTGCCCACCAGGCACTTCAAGTTTTTAATGCATTAGTTCTACCTAGTCAGAAATCATCAGTCAGGATTTTCATTTTCTTACATCCTCCGATTAGATAACTTGCCCCTTTGCCTACCCTGAGAAGGAGTGAGGGCCAGGCAGAGAGGCTGGGCCGTTACTCCAACATGAAGATCGCTTCAGAGGAAAGTAAGGGCATGTCGGGCCCCTTCAACATTTATTATATAAAAATGTAAGGCTAGGTACAGGGGTTAAGTCTCAGCTCTATGAAGCTATCTGCAGCCACTGCGACATCAGTTCAATCCCCAGCCAGGGAGCTGACCCACATGGCGCAGCAGACCTCTCCTGTCTCACCTGCTGCTCCCCCTCAGCCGTGTGTTTCAGTAGAGTCACCTGTTCTGATCCCCATTCTGTCTCTGGTGAAACCGCTCCCTCCTCCCCCTCACACGTCTGACCTACACCCCAGTTCATGTATGCATAAATAAATAAAAATTTTTAAAAAATCTTTTAAAAAAGTAAGTAATCTACATCACAAGAAAAAAGTTTGTGGCTGTGTATGCTAATAGATGCTAACTAGACTTACTTTGGTGATTCTTTTGCAATCCAAAGGCCCTCAAAGAGCATCATTTCATTCAATGTTGTTTTGTGATAATGTTGGTGAGAGAGAAGAAATTCCAGCCATCTTTAAAAACAATGCTATTCGAGACTCTTCTTTTATTAGATATTGTTTTGCTTACAGTCACAGTTTTAAGAAACTGTCGAAGATGTTAAATGAGTTCTTACTGTATAGACCCATATTGAAATATTTTGCTGTACACCTGAAACTAACATAATGTTATAGATAAATTAAATCTTTAAAAAAAGTAAGAATATGAAAAGAGGAAAAAGTAACAATTATCTATAATACAGACATTTATTTTTTATACTGTTATTTGTATCTTTATATATTCCCCTTTTCAGATATACACTGTGTGACACTACATTAACTATCTCTATATTGTCCCTTATGTGGAAGCAGGATAATGAGGTTTCATGGCCCTTAGAGTAACAAAAGCATTGTGCAAGCCTCTGCGAGAGTTTAGACAAGTCTCCGCGCCCTGAAGTGACAGGTGGTGTAAATGTGGCGCTGGAACCCAAAGCACCATCTGAGGCAACAGGGGCCAAAGCCTCCTATTCTTTCTTGTGGGCATTCAACCTATGCGAGGTCTTGAGCTCAAGTGTACCTGACAGAACTAAAGCAACAACAGCAACAACAACAACAAACTGACTAAATCAAGGAACTAAGGAACACACACTCATTATTCATTTTAGTCCTAAACCTTCAATTCTGCCCCCTCCCTCTCCCCACAGTGAGGTCAGGATTCTCATACCTCCTGAGGGATGGAGGAGACAAACAGTAGACTCCGATTTGTACAAAGATGCAAAACAAGCTCCAAACTCAGAAAAGGTAAAACATTTCCCAGGGCACCTGGGAATCCATTGCTACCCTGATGGTAAACCAGAGAATGTTCAGACCAATAAGCATTCAAACTAAAAACACCCAGTGATTTCCCTTATGATTACAGATGCAGGAAAAAATCCTAAGAAAAATGCCAGTAGATATGTGACAGAAGTATATTAAAAGACTAAGTCGAGTTTATTTAAGAAGCACAAGACTATTTTAATATTAACATAATTTACCTTACCCCAGGTTCAAAGGAAAACTACTATATAATTAAAAGTTCTTCAATGAAATTCAAGACTGCTTTTTACTAAAAATAAATGAACAAACTGAATTTATAACCCTAGCTCTTAGGATTAGAGGGATGTTTCCCTGGTGTGATAGGACTATCTGTCCCAGACAAGACTAACGTTATAATTAATGGTGAGTCAATTAAGTAAAAACGAATCAGAGCTACCTGCTGTTACCTGTACAATCTAAGATTGTTCTGATCTTCTATTTTCTGCAATAAGGAAAAATAACAAAAATAAGTGTAACTCTTAGAAAAGAATTGACTACAGGTGACTGTCTACTTAGAAAAATATCTCAAGGAAATTCATTAAGACATGGTTACAACTAAAAAGAGAATATGTATACACAGAGGTGTGTGTGTGTGTGTGTGTGTGTGTGTGTGTGTGTGCTGTGTATGTGTGTGTGTGGGGGGGGGTCAGGATCTGAATTCATTCAATACCTACAGCCTGTCTAGTAAGTGTAGGGAAATGTTTTAAGCAAGTACATAGCTGTTCCTTTCCTCAAGAACAGCTAGTGGGCCAAAGGGGTAAACAAAGAAACCAACCAACATAAATTTAAAATGTGATAAGGAAACCAAAATAACAGGGTGGTGGGTCGAGAGGGAAGGAGTGACCAGGCTGGGAGAGAATGATAGGGAACGCCCAGGTGACGTGCTCTTTGAGTGGAAACCTGAAGGCTAAGACGCCAGACGAGTGGAGAACTGGGACTCTAAATGTGCAGCTGTCCTCCCAGCGGCTTGCCTTTGAGCATAATGTGGGTTAAAAATATGCTTATGTGCTACTTGCAAAATCTTTTCCACCCACGTCATCTTGATGCACGAAATAATCCACTGGTAGAGCGCAGTGGTTAAGGATCTGTGGCAGGCCCTGTGGCAGGTGATTGAACACAGAGTACAGCAAACAAGGTTTCTGTCCTCATGTGGTTTGCATTCCGAGAGGAGGGACAGGCCCTTCCCTGCATAAGTAAATAAAGGAAAGATTTACCAACTCTCTGAGAAAGGGAACAGGTGATAGGATGGATGCCACTTTGGGGCAGGGAACTATTCCCAAGGTGTGGTTGGGGGGCCACCCTGGGGAGACACAGAAGTGGAACTCAGGAGCCTGAGTAGGATCCAGCCTTGAGAAGAGCAGGGTAAGGGCTGTGCAAGCAGAAGCAAGTGCAGGGGATGCAGGCAAGAGAAGTGGGTGTGCTCTGGGCTGACATCTCCGGATCTCTGTGAATAGTGGGGCTGTGTGGGATAGGGCAAGATTAGAGAAGTAACCTTGGGCCTAATATCTAAGGCAGCTAGGCCCGGGCAAGGGACGTCAGACCTTATTCTAAGGGCATTGGCTTTCAAAGGGCACAAGCATTGCCCACCGTAAGCTCTAATGATAGGACCAGTTCAGAACGTCCCCCTCTGGGTAACCTAAAAAAAAATCAAATTGTGTTGATTTACCATTCCTTTGCATAACCATACCATAGCAGTGACTCCGACCTCAACTTAATACTTTAACTTGCACACATGCTTCATTCACCACCACTCCCAAAGTTCCAGAGCCCCTACTCAGTCACCAGCTCCCCCAGCCCCATGCCTAGGAACTTGGGAAATACAAGGGAGGTGAGAAGATCTGTCCTATTTTCCATGGAGGGCTGGGGAAAGTAGGATTAAAAGAGTGACGGAAACTTCTAATACAGGTAATTTTACTGGGCTTTTTTTCTTCCAGCTTTGAAATTTATGCCTATTCAGAATGAAATGAATGAGATGGAAAGCCACGTTTTCCTTCCCCATCCACTGGGGCACAACAGCCTTTGGCAACCTCTAATTAACTAAACAACCACGATGAATAACATGCCACTTACAGCAAATCAAAAGGTGACTTAGACTGAACTGGAAGTTTCTCTTCCGTTGTGTAATTTAAAGAGTTTATGACTATATTTAGATTCTTGATGAAAAAACCTGGTTTTTCACTGTTAGCTACTTAGTGTGACTAGCACAGTACCACGACTGTAGTTCTTCAAAGCTTGTATTGTGATTCAAGAGGAAAATTTCTAGTAACTAGAGTTTGATCATTTCATTTCTTGTTTCTAAATTCATTACCAGGGACCGAGCTATTGTCTACTTGAAAGACTTGAAGCAGCTCTAAGTCTATCAGTCTCCCAAATTTTACCTCCAAAGCTTAATTTGGATGTATTCTCAGGACTTTTCAACCTTGGCTGCTTTCCAAGCCATATGGGACATGCTTCAAATAATACCCAAACCGGGGCCTCCCTGGTGGCGCAGCGGTTAAGCGCTGAGCTGTCGGCAGCGGCAACGTGAGTTCGACGCCCGGCCAGGGAGAATCCCACATGGCATGGCAGATCTCTCCTGCCTCGCCCGCTGTTCTCCTCAGCAGTGTATTTCTGATCTGCCTGTTCTGCTCCCCACTCTGTCTCTGGTGAACCCTCTCGCTGCCCCATGCCTCTGGCCTGTACCCGAACTTGTATGTATAAATAAAACTTAAAAAAAAAAAAGACTTTAAAAAAAAGAAATAACCAAACCACAAAGATTTTAGGATTTGAGCTATCACCTTGATCACATGGCCACTATTGTTTCCCCTGGTTATGGTTGATGTCCCATATGATTAGAAGTTTGTTTTGCAATAGACTGACTGTGTCCCCTCTGCCCAAATTCATATGTTGAGACCTATTTCCCAAAGTAAGGGTATTAAGAGATGCAGTCTTTGGAAGGTGATAAGGTCATAAGGGTGGAGCCTTGAGGAATGGGATCAGTGGCCTTATAAGGTGAACACAGAACACTCCCTTAGGCCTTTCCTCCTTGTGAGGTCCCATTAAGGTCAGTCTATGAACTGGGAAGACTCCAAAGCTGCTGGCAACTTCATCTTAGACTTTCCAGATTCCAGATTGTGAGAAAATTAATTTGTGCCATTGAAGCCCCTAGTCTGTGATTTTGGATTATAGCAGCCTAAATGGATGGAGACAACTGAATAACCAAAGCTAATTGTCAAGTAACAGGTTGGATGATGAGCTCAGTGTTATCAAAGACTACAAAGAGGATAATGATACATTAACTTCTAAAACGAGCAGCCGAAAGAACACAGAAAGTCGTTGCTATGCATGGAGAAGCATCTTCCAGCTAAGCCTTGTGGACCCACAGGATTGTCTGCAATGGAAGGGCTCACTGCAGTTAGCAGAATCCTGCTGAAGATAAAAATATGCCACAGATGCTGCTGTCCCCAAGTTAGAACGTAATGAGCACAATCGAGCCAAAATGAATACTCTCTTAGAATACAGTAACTTCTAGGTCTTGCTAAATCCTATTAAACTAATTACTATGTAGATGAAAAAATGCCAGTGCTTTAATTAACTCTGTTAGAATACTAAATAATCACATGATGGCACGCAGCCTATTAGATGTTCTTCTGGTCAAGATAGTTTTAAACATCAATAGTTTACTTCAGCTGATACTCATAGGGGAAAAATGTACTGAACATGTGAAAAAATACGAAGCAGGAATAGTATTCCCTAGACTGACTCAGAAATGGTCATGTGACCCCAAGAAGCTTAATCGAAGCTTATAAACAACAATTCATATAAAAACAGATAACATCTACCTCCAGCCCTTTTGTAAAACCTTAAGTATTGAATTCAATCAACAGTTTTTCCTCAAAGCTATTTTCTCTTTGTATAAAGGGTTTTACTAATTTCCAGTGTAAATATGATAAGCAATAAGACTATGGAAACTGATCTTTTTGCCTAAAGGGTAACTATTTGAATACAAAATGATAGGTTTGTTAAGTTTCTTACTTATTTGCTTTATTTTAAGGCTGGTCCAATTACAGTAACAAAGACACTAATAAATATGCTTCCCTGGTGTTTTATCAAATCATTCAGCTGAAACTACTCCATTTCCACTGCTTGTGTGCATGCATCCGTCCAGCTATCCATTCATCTGGGTTATTCATGAATTCATAGGGTTATTTTTGGTCATTCATCATTCAACAAATATTTATTGAGCTCCTGCCATGTGCAGCACTGTTCTAGGGCTGTTCTTCACCTCTCTGGTCTGGTTTCTCTTTTTTGTTTAAGTTATCTTGGTCACTTCAAGCAGTACTGTCCCCTGTTAACCAAAGTTGGCCATTTAATGAGTACCCATCTCTCTGGTGCCAACTAAGGGGCACAAGTCAAGAGCCAGGGTGTGGCAGGTCTGGTCCTGTGAAGAGAGTATAACCACGAAAAATGCTGTATGTGAATAAACACAGCATTTGGAAGCGGCTGCCTCTGGATGAGTTAGCAACTTCAAGAATGTTCACTCTCAGATTTTTGAGGTTGCTCTAACTCCCAAGGCTCCATATAGGGTATTTTTTTTTTTTTGCATTTTAAAACATTTTTTTATTCTTGTTTAGGATTATGAAAGATTTTTTTCCTTGTTTCTCAAGTATATTCTATTTTTTCATTATTTTAATTTTTTTATTTCTATATTTTTACATCATTATTCATTTTTGTACGGTCTGCTTTCTCCTCTTAGGTATAGTCCCCATATAAATAGAGTAAATTTTAACCACCTTGTCTGTTTTCCTCGAAGCACAGATAATATCCAATAGATATATTAACCAGAACCCTGCCCCTAGTTCTCGTTACAGAAATTCTTGGAATGTTTCACGTAACCTCCTTGCAAACTGTATATCATCCTCATTGAGAAGTTCAGAATTCAGGCAGCTTCTGCAGAGCTATCTGAAGGCTGTTCCTATACTTGAGTGCTCAGTCTTGAATCTTTAAAAAAATTCACTTACTTTGCTTACCTCAATTTATTGAAGCCAACAGCCCATACCCTACACTTCTTTCTTTGAAGAATGTGGCTTATGTAGATTTGTGTCCCCCAGCAGTCTTCCAGAAAGAAGGTTACCTGGATTAGAAGTATGTTCTTCCAAATAACTCACTGTCATTCAATTTCTGCATCCCTTTTACACAGAGTGGGCTAGAAGGGATCAGTAGGATGAGAGTAGAAAATAGAAACTCAACACCTACTGCAAATACTGTGAAAAGCAACATAATCCCCAGATGGGTTTAAAAATCATATTTCAATGGGGATGTTTTCTTCTTGGGGTGCAGAAATATTTTGGGACTGCAGGTGGTAGTTGTATAACACTGTGTGTACCGAATGCCACTAAATTGTTCACTTGGAAGTCGTTTGTTCTATGGCATGTCGATTGCACCTCAATCAAAAATGTTGCATAATTTTACTTCATTGTTTTTGTCCACGTTGAAAAAGTTACACTTCCCCATCTTCATCCCAGTATTCTAGGTAAGAGTCAAAATAGTAATGCAGTGTACCAAACACATCCTCGTTATCACCCCAATCTTCTTAAAACATGAAGCTGAAGTTGAGTCCAGCAGGACAGCACCAGTCAGAAGAGCTAGAAACACTTGCCAGGCACAGCCACCCCACTCTGATTTATAGCTTGTTTGCTTCACATGACTCTGAGTGCTGGAACAAATACTATCTCCACCTATGGGTGGGGAGAGCCTTTCCTAATAACACATAATGACCACAGGAGCTAGGCTTCCTTCTGGACTGACTTGGGGACAAGAACGTATGTTTGTAGGAGAAGGAAGTGCAGATTTCAGAGATTTAAGGGAAAAGATGATTGGGATTCTAGAATGACTTTGAGTCTATTATCCGTAAGTAAATGGATGGTAAACACAATGGATCCTTGAATAGCATAGGTTTGAACTGTGCAGAACCATGGAGATACATATTTTCTTGAAAACAGACATGAGCTTACATCACGGATACAGTTCAGTACTCTAAATGTATTTTTTCTTCCTTATGATTTTCTTTTTTTTTTTTAAGATTTATTTTTTATTTATACATACAAGCAGGGGTACAGGCCAGAGGTGTGGGGCGGCGAGAGGGTTCACTAGACTCGGAGCGGGGAGCAGAACAGGCAGATCAGAAATACACTGCTGAGGGGAGCAGTGGGCAAGGCAGGAGAGGTCTGCTGTGCCATGTGGGATTCTCCCCGGCCGGGAGTCGAACTCGCATCGCCACTGCCGACAGCTCCACAGCGCAGCGCTTAACCGCTGCGCCACCGGGGAGGCCCCTTTATGATTTTCTTAATAATATATTCTGTTCAATAGCTTACTTTATTGTAACAATACAGTATATAATATAGAAAATATGTGTTAGTCAACTGTTTATGTCACGGTCAAGCTTACAAAGGGCAACAGCAGGCCATTTATAGTTAGGTTTGGGGGAAATCACAAGTTATTAGGGGATTTTTGAATAGCAGCATGAATGCCCTTAAGCCTGCATTGTTCGAGGGTCACATTTGAGATGTATCTAGTGCCCCAGGGCAGAAAAGAAGATGTTCTGATGATGACTGATCTATTGCAGACGAATTTTGGAAGATAGGTGTCTTACTATGTTTATTGCTTTTAATTGGGGGAAAGACTGAATGTTCACTGGTTAAAGAAAACTGTTCCTTTTCAATGCATTCTCTCCTCATTACCCTACTCAGTTTTTGGTATTTTCTGTATATTATTATTGCAAATTAGAACTCAGAGAGATTATCCTACTGAGGAAATCAGGACCCTAATCCCTTTTCTGCAAGGGAGTAAAAGTTTATAGATGATGAGATGGGCCTGGAAGAGTATGTAGAAACAACTTTAAAAGAGAATACTGAAGAAGGTGGCCAGAACGGTGGACTAGAAGTGGGTGTGGATGCTGACGAAAATGCCAGTCTCCAAGAGTTCTAAGACCTCAGAGTCAAAGGTCAGAAAGTAACACAAGAAGTAGCCACTGCCTCTGGCCAAGGAGGAGATTTGGGTCATGAGGACAAACTCAGTTTTCAGGATATTTTGGTAATGTTAGTAAGGATTTTAGAGATCATGTAGTAAATTATTTCAGTAAATAAGTCTCAGCTGCATGGAGCTGTACTGGATGGGACTGAGTTGAAAGGGGTTAGGATTAAAGAGGTCAGTGACAATATCTTCCCCAAAAGACAGATCAAAAGTTCGGGATGGGGGTCTCAGGTGGGAGAGAAAAAAATGGGGACCTGAGTTTTGAACTAATCATCCCCCAAAGTTCTGGATGAAAGTGAGATCTGACGGTGAAGCACTTTGGGAGGGTGCTTCAAGGTAGAGTCTTTCGCTGCCAATGAACTTTAGCCATTCTTTCCCAGATGCTCCGGGAGCTCTGTGTTGGTGAGTACGTGTTGATTGGAGGAGAAAGACTTGACGGGAGAAAGGTGGTGGAAGCTCCTTGCCTCTCTCCACATCTTGCTCTCTGCATTGCTGCCCTCGGGCTCTTGTATCCTTTCTAACAAATTGATGATCTGACAGCAGGGCCTGGACCTTATCTGCAATGACCCAGCCAGAGCAAAGCAGGAGCAAGTAACCTTGACCTGAGCTTCAAAGCTGCCAGAGCCAGGAGACAGCAAGCGCAGGACCTGACCGACAGAAACTCAGAGCTTCAGTTAAGAAAAGTCTCTTCAGGCCTCCCTGGTGGCGCAGCGGTTGAGTCTCTTCATATTTCTCCGAAAATTTCCCGTCCTATAGCTAGCGATGAACTTTAGTCAAGTCCACATTTCTTTGACCCTATCCTGAGTTTTAATCGATAAAATGTAACTCCTTTGTTATCAGCTGGTCCCCCCAAATATATATAGGCTCATTTACTTCCATCATCAGGGAGACAGATTGCAGTATGTCTCCTTGCCAACTGACTTGCAATAAAGCTCTTTTCTTCTCTCTCTCTCAATAAAAAAAAAAAAGCATTGAGGGGACCTCCCTGGTGGCACAAGGTGTTAAACTCAGCCCTATGAAGCTATCCACAGCCACTGCAGCACAAGTTCAATTCCCTGCCAGGGAGCTTCCCACATGGCGCAGCAGACCTCTCCTGTCTCTCCCGCTGCTCCCCTCAGCACTGTATTTCAGTAGATCTGCCTGTTCTGCTCCCCACTCTGGCTCTGGTGAATCCTCTCACCCCCCACCCCAACACACACACCTCTGGCCTACACCCCAGTTCTTGTATGCATAAATAAATAAATCTTTTAAAAAAGCGTTATTATAAATGTAGAGACCCTGTTGCTTGGGCTCTTCCCATCCTGTGAAGACTCAGGGTCTGAGCTGAAAGCAAAGTAATAGGAAAAACCTGCCCAGAGAGTCTAGGACAAGGTGTTTTCCTTGTAAGTTTAGTGTGATCCTTTAGAGCAGCGGTTCTCTCCCATGCTCGTTTTGCTATCCCCAGGGCAAAATCCGGAAACACTCTTCATTGTCATATTGGGAGATGGGGTGCCCCTGGGATCTACTGTAGAGACCAGAGTGCTGTTGAGAATCCCACAAGGTCCAGGCTAGCTGTACACAACAAAGAGCCATCTGGTCCAAATGTCAACAGTGCTGAAGCTGAGAAACCCTGTCTTGGATCTGGATTCAGAGAACCTGAGTCCCGGGACATTCTCCATGCACTGCTAACTCAGTGTACTTTGAAAAACTACTCAATTTCTCTGATGGACCAGCACAGACAAAGCTGCTGCCCGACCACCACATGGTGGACATAGCTAAAGAAGAACCGTTCTGAGGAGGAAGAAAAGTGCAAGTGTACTCGTTCACTCATTCAGAGGCAGTGACTGACCCTTCCACCTGGTTCTGGGGTGCTACCCCTTGGCAGGTCTAAAACGCCCCCTTTTGGGGGGATGGCAGCAGCCTCTGTGTTGGTTTCCCAGCCTCCACTCTAAACGTTTTTCAGTCCATTTTTCAAAAACAGAAACTAGCTTTGTTTTGCAGAATACGTTGTGAGTTTACGACTTCCTGATCAGAAATGGGATTTCGGGGCCTCCCTGGTGGCCCAGCAGTTGAGCGCTGTGCTGTGGAGCTGTTGGCAGCATTAATGCGAGTTCGACGCCCAGCCAGGGAGAATCCCACATGGCGTGGCAGACCTCTCCTGCCTCGCCCGCTGCTCCCCTCAGCAGTGTATTTCTGATCTGCCTGTTCTGCTCCCCACTCTGTCTCTGGTGAAGCCTTTCGCCGCCCCACGCCTCTGGCCTGTACCCCAGCTTGTATGTATAAATTAAAAAAAACCAAAAAACAAAAAAAACAGAAATGGGATTTCACTTCACCTTCTACATCAATCTTCACACCGACTGCCTCCAAAGCTGCTTCCTGACCTGAACCTGTTGTACCCACACACCCATCCAGTCCCCAAGGGCACTCTCAGACCCACCTGATGGTCTCCTCATGGTCCCTGTCTTTGCTCAGACCCTCCCTGCCCAGGGCTCCCTGCTCCTCTCTTTACTTATCTACATTCTGCCCATCCTAAGATCGGGTTCATCTTTGCTTCCTTTGTAAAGCCTCGCACACGTGCCCCAGCCCACCAGCCCACTTTTCCAAGAGCTCATTGCATCTATGAGTCAGCCCCACATAGCTCATTACCAAATTATTCACTATTTTTTTCCCAAATTTTTTTCCGTTTGGACTCAATAATGAGTTTGTAAACTCCTTGGTTTTTAAGACTTTTAAAGACAGTTTCATAGGAGAGACTCAGCTGGAGACTCATTTGCTATGAAGCCCTTCCCCACCCCTCCCTGCATGATTCACTCCTGCCTGATGACACGTCCCTCAAGTCACACTGTCCACACAGACCTTTATCAGAGCACCTAGAATTAATTGTTTATTGCTCTTTTTGTTTGTATCTCTCTCCCCAGGCTGAAGGGTAAATGCTGTGTCTTCATTATTTTTATTTTATTAAACTCATATGCACAGATCCAGGTTCAATTTTTTTTTCGTATCACTCATCAATTTTAAGATTTCATAAACTATTAAGAAAATTTCCATTTCCTTCACAGACTGCAAAGATCTTAATGATGGGATTCTTGTTGTGACCTTCTAAGAGTTCACACTGAGGCATTAGAGACTGGGAGGTCTAAACATAGGTTTTCTGAAAAACCTTTGAGATGTGAATCTGAGTACCCCAGCTGTTCTAGACAATAGATACAAATACAAAACATCATTAATGAAAATATCACTAGCTAATATATGATTTTAGGAAAAGGAAGAACTTTCTTACTATTTGTCCTCTTTATCATCTGCCTGTTATACTGACATGCCTTCAAGAACTTTTAAAACCAAAAGACAGAAGGAAGAATTCTAAAATATCATGCTGGAAATACTCAATATTTATACTGAGAATGATAATTATTTTTTAAATTTACTTAGGCCTATATTTATTAAATGGTGGGAGGATTTTTAGTGCAGGGGGAATATGGAGTCAACTGGAAGAGACTCCATTGTAATTTTTCCTCATCCCATGTACAAAATAATACCCTCCAATTAAAACATTCTTGCTTCAATATCTGGCTATTAGCGCATCAAACAATTGGAAATCATGTCATTGCTGGTACTTACATCTGGGCAGCTGGAAATGATGGAGTGAAGGGCATGGTGGTTCTAGAATGTGCTATCAAATGTCTTTGTTTGCTTGGCCCATATATATATGCCCAGGTAATTTGCATGTATAATTATCTAAATACCAAGCAATTACCCACTTTCCTCACATGGTGATTTATACATGGGAGGGATCCCTCCCCTTCACTAATCTTTCATGCCTACACCCCAGTTGCATCAAACAAGGTCCCATGTGCCAAATGCCTTCTCTTAGACTAAACCCAGGGACATTTCTGTAGCCTCAGGACTCTGTCCTATTATTCTCTAGGACTCTTCTCCATAAACCAATTTTTAAATTCTCCTCTTCATTGAAGAAATTTGTATTTTGACATTTCTGGTTAATTGTACATTTCTCACTACATCTTTGTATTTTATCTCCTTTATAAACAAGCATTTTTCAAAGGATTATCTGAAGATCAGAATCAAGTGGGTTTGTTGTTAAAAATGCAAATGCCCATTCAGACCTACTGAGTCAGAATTACTGGTGGTGCCAGAAATCTGTATTTTATGCTGATTCTTTAAATTATGGAGAAATAAATATCACATAAAATTTACCATTGTGATCATTTTTAAGTGCAGAGTTTAGTGGCATTGGATACATTTACATTGTTTTACAACCATCACCATCATCCATTTCCAGATTCTTTTTTTTATCTTGCAAAACTTAAATTCTATAACTCATTCAACAATCACTCCTTACTTCCCCTCACTGCAGCCCTTACAACCATCATATCATTTTTTGTCTCTATGAAAATGACTACTCAGAGTCGTTTATAAAAAATGGAATCATACACACTTGTCCTTTTGTGACTAGTTTATTTTATTTGGCATAACATCTTCAAGAACCAATATCCACATTGTAGCAGATGTCAGAATTTCCTTTCTTTTAAAGGCTGAATATTTTCCCATTGTATGTATGTGCTAACAGGAATAACAGTCTCAATGATAGACAAAGAGTCTGTTAAATAATCAAAGTGAGATTCAAACCCACAGATCATTCAGACCGATTTTACTCCATAAGAACTGTTCCAATAATCTCAAGTTTGAATTTAGTTTATTTTGTAGAAATAGTGAGTCATTGACATTAAAGGATAACTATTCTTGACAGGGAGCTTCTGGTTTTAAGCTGTTTTGACCTAAAGACATGTTGATGTTATGTGTGTGCAGAGAAAGGCAATGCTGGAGTTGAAGCTATTCCTTTCTAGAGAGCACCATGTGGAGTTGCACAGACTGAGCTTCCAATATTTAAATCTTTATCCAACAACTTGGTCATTAGTGGGGGTTGCCAACATAGGGAGGGGTTACTCTCAGGACATTTTACAGTATGTTCATAGATGTAAGAGTCTACATTTTTGGGAAAGATTTATTTTACTTCTTTATGCATATAAGACCTGGGGTGTAGGCCATAGGTGTGTATGGGGGTGGGGGTGGGGGTGTGTGAGAAGATTCACCAGAGACAGAGTGGGAAGCAGAACAGGTAGATTGACTGAAATACACTGCTGAGGGGAGCAGCGGGGAGACAGGAGAGGTCTGCTGCGCCATGTGGGTCAGCTCCCTGGCCAGGTATTGAACATGTGCTGCAGTGGCTGCGGATAGCTCCATAGTGCTGAGACTTAACCCCTGTGCCACCAGGGAGGCCAGCATCTACATTTTTAACAAGCACTGAAAGGTAATATGTATGAACACTAAGGTTGGTAACCACCACCAAATTTGGTGTTCAAATTTCACTTTCCTAGAGTAGAGATTTGGAAGGCTCTGCTTAACAATTCGCAACAGTATGGCACAAAAGAAAGGGGCTTTAGTGATTATAGAAGTCTCCAAATGGACATTAAGAACAAGCTAACAATATTTGTGAAAGAGAAGTGTCTTCAAATAGACAACTTCAAACTTAGGTCTTCTTAGACACTCCTTTCCACGCTTGCGATGCGCTGCTGAGTCCAGCAGAAAGGTCCTCTGTGCATTGGGGCAAACCCTGCCCAGCAGCTGGAAGTGGGTGGATGTGTGTTTTTGATTATATTGGAAAGAGCTCAAGCAGAGATCTCAGGACTTCTGTCTTAGAGAATTGTTATCTGCAGGTCAAAGTCTCAGTTTTAATGAGAGAGCGAGAGCCCAGAGGGGTTGGGAAACAAGGAACCACTATCTGCTTGAACTAATCTCCTCGCTCAGGAGGGTCCAAGAATTTTGATTGTTTGTATTATCCCCTGTGGCGGGTTCTTAACAAGAGGTGATTTTGCTCGGGGCGCATTTGGCCAGGTATGGAGCCTTGTTTGATGATTATAATCCAGGAGAGGCAGCGGGGGTTGGTCAAAGGAGCGGAGTGCTTTGTGCATCCAGTGGGTGGAAACCAGTGATGCTCCTGAACACGCTTCCAGTCAGGATAGCCCCTGAAACAATTACTGGGTTCAAAATGTCAAAGGCACAAGACAGAGAAACTTTGTCTTGATATGATGCGGCCTGATGTGACCTTGGTCATTTTTACCTGCCCCACCCCCACCCCCACCCCTCTTCACTTTGCTGGTTTTTCTCTTAACATTTCCACCCCAAGCAGGTTCTTGACTGAGTAATTGGCCTGATTCAGCTTTTCCTGTCTGAGCGATTAGGACAAATTACAGAGTTTGCCAAAGAGCATGTGATTTCCCAAGCAACCAGGTTGGCCTTGCGCTGTTGTTTTAATTTTCTGCAGAAAATTCCAGAGGCATTTCTCTCCCCTTTTCCCTTTAGATGAATCTGATTTCCAAACTGCTCACTAAGACCTGAATAAAATAAAGAAGCCCATACAGTGTTATTACAGTGCAGGCGACTGTCGCCTTTTAAAAGTCCCAAGTAATTCTCATTTTTATATATTTTTAACTTACTCCAGAAAGAGATTTTGATATTTTTCACTGATGCGCTCGGCCTTTTGCCTGAAGTGACTTTGTAAATGCAAGCTTGAAAGGAACCGCAGCTCATATGCAACTTGGTGGATAGTGGTGCCTGGGAGCTTTGGGGAGACAAACAATAAGGATGGGGGGTGGGGCATGTGAGCTCACCTGGGCAGCACCATAGGCTTCCAGTTGTTTGGGTTTGTTTTCTCTCTGGAGGTGAGAGGCTGGAATGAATCTCCTGCTGAGGAATACTTGCTTCAGACTTGCAAAGTCCGTCATTTGCAACCTACCAATCCTCCAGGCTGGAAGTACAACACCAGGTTTGGAATGATCGAGTTCAGCGTTGATGAGCGTCCTAGCAACGCAGTGAGGAGTCACACAGCAGAACTCCTGCATTTTCTCATTTCCCCCTAATTCAGTAGCTGCCATTTATTAATGTTATTATCTCATGAATGCTTTCCATGTGTTTTCTCATTAAGCCTCACAGTAGTTCGAAGAAGATTATGTAGTATCCAATTCTAAAATGCCATCCCCCCACCACCACCACTTAACAACTCTGAAATCAGGGTGCATTTTAGGGTGCATGGTGTCTTATAGCTGCCTTGACCCCGGTTGTTCTTACCTGCTCAAGAGCCAAGATGGTCATTATTCCAGGTGGCACTAGAGTGAGACTTGTCAGAAAATCCTGGGGGCATCTTCTAAGATCTAGGTAACATCTATGTTCTTAATGGAGCAAGAGGCCAAATAAGATAGAAAAATGGAGTTATCGATGATTCTAAGTCAAAAAGTGATTTTGGAGAGTCAGAAGGGTCTCACTAAGTAAAGTGTGAGGCATGCATTAAGTCATTTATTTGGTTGTTTTTATTTTTATCTATGCTTCAGGGTGATGTATGATTAGAGTCATCTAAACAGATTTAAAGGTGCTCTTAGTTTTTGAAATGGAAATTCTGTGTCCTAAGACAGCTTTGTGTCTAATTGGCCAGATTTGCTTTTCTGGTTGTGAAAGATGGCTGACGAGTACAGAATATTAGGTTAAGTGAAATACATTATCCTTTCCTATCATTAGAGAAACTGCACCTTGAAGGTATTAAGGTATTAAGTATCTGAATATCCAAGGTCACACACCTATTAAGTGGCAACACCGTATGCAACTATAGTTGTCTCTAACGTTAAAATCTTTTGCATTTCCCACTATATTGTGTGGCTCCCCGACCAATTCTTTCTAAAAGATTATTAGGTTTGTTTATTTTCACTGACATTTTATGGTAGATCATCTATTCTTTTATCCTTCTAAGCAGTGCAATGTATCAATACATTTATGAATGACTTTTTAACTTTGTGGAAGCGAAATGGGACTCTATTTTCACTAGAGCTTGTCAAAATATTTTAAAATTTCATAGAAAATATGAACACTTACTGAGCTCCAGCTGCACTGATCTCAATGTTTGTGAAGCAATTATTATGACCTCGACTTTATGGATGAGGAAACTGAGTCTTACAGAATTGAAGATACTCATCCACCGACATGCTGACAGAAAGTGACAAAAATAGGAATTTAAGCTTTGACTGTGAGTGACGATTTCTCTTCCAAATACACAAAAGCAACAAAATGTACTAACTCACTCTTAGTAGATATTATTGAACCAAACTTATATTTTTCTGTCAAGGAAGAGATAAATAATGCAAATTTATTTCCTTACAGATACTTCCTTTATAATGTAGTGTTTGGGATTAAATAACAGTACTGGGGTCTCCCTGGTGGTTCAAGGGGTTAAGTCTCAGCACTATGATGCTATCGGCAGTCACTGCAGTACGAGTTCAGTCCCAGCCAGGGAGATGACCCACATAGCACAGCAGACCTCTCCTGCCTCGCCCACTGCTCCCCTCAGCAGTGTATTTCCGTCCATCTGCCTATTCTGCTCCCTACTCTGTCTCTGGTGAACCCTCTCACTGCCCCACGCCTCTGGCCTGTACCCCAACTTGTGTGCATAAATAAATAAATAAATGAATCTTTAAAAAAAAGTGCTGGTTCTTCTCGGTCAATCTCAGCCAAACAAAAACTATCCCAGTTACTATCTCCTTAGGTGGCAATATGCATTAATGCTGCTTTAGTTTCCTAAGCATCCCTGCTTCCATTGCAGAGAAAGATTTCTCATTCTACGCTAATTAAATGCATTAGAGTTGCCCAGATCCATAAGCCCTTAAAGGAACATGTTCAAACACTAAACTAGCTGTGGTTCTTCAAAATCACCATTTCCTGATGTTATCAAAGAAATAGGGTCAACTTCAATGTCAAACTCTTCCAGTCAAACTCCACCCTCATATACTGAGATATAATTGACATACAACATTGTATTAGTTTACAGTGTATAACATATTGATTTGATATGGGTATACTGTGGAATGATTACTCCACCCTTCATTTTTATGATATGTATTTTTTAATTTACATGTGATATGAATTTCCAAGGTAGTATTTCAAAGAAGTGGGGCTATTAATGCTTGGTCACATTATCATCAGACTAAACTTTAAAAGCCTTTACACTTCTGGAATGAAAAGTACTTTTAAAACAATTCTACAAAAATAACCAGAAATTCAGACCCTCATACTTAGAGTTTAGTTAAATAAATAGTAAATATAAGAACCTGCTGCACAGTCCAGTGTCATCATGGACTCATGTCTGGATGTGCCAAATGAATGATTATTGCATTAAAAAAGCTAACTTATAAGATGTAGAGTGAAACCTAGTCAGTTGTGATTTTGAAGTTTTTGATTATAAAGCATAAATAACCAATCACTCTATGATGACAGAATTAAAACTGGTAAAAGACACAACCATTGATGATGGGGGAAGGAATGATGTTGTATGCTCTATTCTTAGTCCATGTAGACTAGCACAGGGCAGGGAGCTCTGGTCAACATGAAAGTTCAACACAATTGTCTGGTCTGGGTCATACCTGCAGGAACGTGTCTACAATCGTTGTGCATTTGGCAGCTCTCAAAGGCAACAGGTGGCCTGAGAAGTGTCTTCAGCAGAAGAGTTGAGAAGGTCGAAGACGTTCAGGAAGTTTATCTGGAGGACCTACCATAGCCCAGCATGTCAAAGCCAAGAGATGCATTAATCGTTCACTTAGCCATTCATCAAACATATTCTGGACACAGTGTGGGAATGACACTGTAGGAAGCTCAGAGACATTCACTGGTATCCAAAGCTCAGTTGTGCCAAGGGCCCCACGAAAAGATTGACAAGGCCTGAGAAAGAGCAGTGCATAAAGACTCTTTCTTTCTTAGCAGAGGGACGAGCTTTGTTTATCAATTATAGTGTCCTATTAATGAGGCTTTAGTCCTTTTCCTCCCTTTTAACCACTAAGTGGTTCTTTGAGTGTTTTGACAATGTTTTATCAGTTGCTTTGCTTAAGAGAAAACAGAATTCACGTTCTCTTAAGAGCAACTGTGATGCCGACTGTGTTGGGAGAGGCTTTCCTGTGGGAAAAACTGTTTTCGGCGCACATGCTTGCTGCAAATAGCTATTCACAATAATTTCAGATGTGCTATTTGAGTGACAATTTAATTTGGAAATAGGTATCACCTCTAAGAATGCATACAAAAAGATTTATGAAATTGAAGGAAATGTATAGGATTCATTTCATTTGTTCCAAATTCATGAAACGAAAATATATTTGTGCATAAATCATAATTAAAAGAAAAAAATGCAGAAAGCTTTATGTTCTTTTCTTTATGTAAGGTATACTACCCATTATTTAACCAAAGGACAAAACAACCTGGATATTCAAACTTAAAACATGACTCTTATGACTCATAATTGCTGCTTGACTTTAAATTCTATTGTCTAAAGATTGCTTCATTGGAATCATATGACTCATCAAATTGTCTTTTGTGTGTTGACTAACTCAAAGGAGGCCTTCCGGTTTCTCCCCATCGGTTGTTTCTCTTTTGCTGTGGACAACATCACCATGGCACTTGGACAGGATGAACTTACTCCAGGGCACTCGGTGGCATCCTGAGGCAGGAGACTGCATGAGCAATAGTATAATTTGTCCTATCTTTTAAGTAGTCCATGAGTGTGTACTCAGTGTAACCTAAATATCATGGCCTGAGCCTTTAAAGTCTTACAGAATGTCAGAGGGGTGGGAAAGCTGAATAAAACAGGCCTGGGTTAAGATGTTGATAATAAGCAAATTTGGAACTTTCAACGTTAATCAAGGTTTCTCTTAAATTGATAATTGAAGATGTATTCCTGTTCTAGTATTCTCCCATTTTGGAATAGGGAATCTTATAATAGCTCCCAAGTCTTCTGTCTTCTTTAATGTCAAAATAAATGTGTAGATGTGTAAAAAGCAATTCTGTGAGATTATCCCTGAAAAGGCTTTGGAGTTTCCAAACTCTAGGATCCCATCTATACCACCCAATTTATTTATGATTCCAGCATTTTCCTTTATAAGCAGGGTTTATAGATAGATTCTACTAACACCATCACATGAAAAAGAAGATAAACCCTCATTTCCTTGGCCATTATCCCTCTCAACACTGTAGGAGAATTTTTGTTAATAGAGCATGGTGCTTGGGTAGAAAGGCAGATGGAGGGAAGAGGAAAGGAAGAGAAGGATGACTGAGGTCAAGTCTAGGGAAAGATGTGGATGCTTTCCCTGTTTACTCCAGCCTGCTTAGCTTCATAGGTGCTGACTGTGTGCGTGAAGAGTTTGAGTCACCTGCTGAGGTACAGATGAGACAAGATCTTTTCCTGTTTATTTTCTGTATTTTCTATTAACACCACACTTACAGTAGGGAAGTTCTGGACAGGTTAAAAATGCTGTGGAATTGTATTTGATTAGGGGAGAGTTAATATGTTCAGGGCAGAATTTGGGGTTAACCGAAAAAAGAAAGACAGTTGAAGCAAAAACTAAGGCATTTAAGCAGGACGCTTAGGCCCTGGTTGTATGGATCTAAGAGAATCATTAAGGTGTGTCCCATCCCACGTCCCCCTCCCTCTCCTTGCCTTTTGTCTGCTCCAATGCACAAGGAGACTTTACTTTTACTTTATTAGACTTTACTTTTATGTTTATTAGAGTTACTAATAATCTCAAAAATCACAGAGAACATCTTTTAAAAATTCAGATTTTTGAATAGACAAGTAGGCATTAGTTTGGAGATTTAGCTGCAAGTGGTGTGTGTGTGTGTGTGTGTGTGTGTGTCCACAAGTTCATTTTTTGAATTTGTAAATCTTGTTGATGGCCAAGGGTGTTTGCAACATTATAAATTATTTCTTCCCTGCACCTTTATTTTCCTAGAGTATCTTTGGCGAATATTGTAAGACATAAGTCTAAAATTATGACTGTTTCCATTCAACTCCTGACACAGACATATCCTGAATGGAAAAAGACTCCTATTCCACGACATCCCATCAAATAATCACATCAAAACAAGGAAGGAAGGAAGGAAGGAAGGAAGGAAGGAAGGAAGGAAGGAAGGAGGGAGGGAGGGAGGGAGGGAGGGAGGGAGGGAAGAAAGAAGGAAAGAAGGAAAGAAGGAAAGAAGAAGGAAAGAAGGAAAGAAGAAAAAAGGGAAGGAAGAAAGAAAGAATCACACCCAGTTTTTACTGGAGTTTCTAAGAACGTATGAGAATCTTGCTCTTAAACTGAAGTTTTATCGAGAATCAAATGGGAAAACTTTAAAAGGACTTGAAAATTTTAAATGAACTGTACTATCTTCTCTCCTCTACTCCCTACCTCCCCGCCCATAAAAATAAAATTGGTGTTATCACAAATAATCATCTTCTTGTGGCAAATATGATTCATGCCTACAATAGCCCCTTGTGAAATCTCTGCATTTCACGCTACTTATTTCTCATGGCTGCCGGAGGCTGGTACTTGAGAAATTATTATTGTCATACTTATACCTGCTTTCGATCTGGATCTAGTGTCTCCCTGGCTACTAATGTGACTCTATAATGATGCTGCCTGAAAATGACAGATTGACTTCATTTGGCAATTCTTAATTGTTTATGCTTGGTAAAATAATCCGTACTGTTCCTTCCATTGTGTGTCTGCAAACATTTTCTGTGTCTCTGTGCCATTTTCTGTGCTATTAAGTTCCAGGTTTTGTAATCTTTACATATAGGTGCAGGTATTTATGTGTTGATCTTGTCCATCGACACATATATGTAGATGTATGATTTTTTTTTTCTTTTTGGCCCCGAATTCTTGTACTTTGTATCTACTTTTTAGGAACCTTGTCTGAAGACTTCTCTGTCCATATTCATTTTCTATTGAGTAGATTAATTGTTTTTTGTATCCACCAAATTAGGATTCTGTGAGTAGGTTAGTTGCTTAACAGACATTACTATTAAGAGTTAGCTTGCTTTGGTAGATAGTGACAGTAGAAATATGAACTTTACTCTTGCTGGTCCAATTAGTGCATGGATTTTGACAACAGTGACTTGGATCTTTATGACATTTCCATGTAGAAATCTAATTTGCCCTTCTTGCAGAGTTTGGCTTTCACTGGAATAGCACGTATAACACTGGTAGAAGCTCAGTCCAGCACTGGGTTAAGAATAAAAATGGAAAGTCCCAAGTAAGGCAAAGATATCTTTGAGGTTTGTGGTGGGGTGAGGAGGAGCCGGAGCTTGGGAATATTCCACCATTCAATTAATTCTTCTCTTCCCTCTTGCTCAGTGGTTGAGGACACCCAGACACCACTACTCATCCTGAAGAAATGTTGCAATTGTCTCATTATAAAAGACCTGGATTCTTTGGACCACATCCCTAAGGGAAAAAGCAGTCAATCTGTTAGATAATGTAAAAGAAATCCTGGTGTAACTTGTGAACAACTACTTTGTGAGGTAAGTCATAACTATTTTTCTCTGCTGAATAAATGAAAAAGAGAAGAGTCAAAGAAGTTATTTCTTACTCAAGATTCAAGAGCTATTATGTAATTGTAGGGTAAATGCTGACAGTTGGCTTTTCTGTTTGAAACGCAAGTGCCTGCCTTCAGCTTTAATGCTTAAGCATCCACTTCAAAAGGACTAGCTCAAATAAATACATTAATAACCCTAGTCAGGCTGCCTCCCCACCATCACCCTCCAAGTTTCCTTTGGTTAGCAGTTCTTGTTTATTTAGATAACCATTTGGGGTATTGCTTGTATGTGTTCTCTTTCCCTTCTCTATTCCTTCCATCTGCCCTTCTTCCCTCCCTCCTTCCCCTCCTCCCTTCTTACCTCCTTCCTTCTCTCCCCCTCTTTCTCCTTCCTTCCTTCCCTCTTCCTTTCTTTCCTCTTGTTAGTGGGCAGAATGAGGGGGTTCCCAGGGACCTCCAAACCTGCCTGCTCTAAATGGGTTCTGCTATCAGCTGCATAAAGACAAACACACTCTTAATGCATAAAACCTTCAATCAAAAAGAATTTTAAAATAATTAGTGTGCAGTAGAGAGAAGAGAAAGAATATAGTTAATTTCTAATTAAACACCCAAAGTTACCCAACCCCTCTTGGGTAAATGCCCAGCCAAACAGGGTTGATTCAAAGCAGGGCCACTGAGGCCCAAGTTTAAGGTACCTCCTGATGGGAAACCACAGGAAAGGCAGAAGGAGCCAGGCAAGTCTGGAAGGAAAAAGCAAAATCAACATCCAAGCCAAGATAAAGGCTGCCACTGTCAGCCTCCCCAGGGGCCTCTCACCCACGTCTCTGTCGCTTTCATGTGTCTCCTTCCATGTCCCCCAAGCCCCTGGTGCCAGTCCAAGGCTGAGAAGCAGTCGCAGCTTCTTTACATGACTCTGCTCCAGGTGCCTCCTCCAGTTCTTTTCCTCTCTTTCCCAGGACAGGGAACGGGAACCTCCCCCTTCTATGCATATCATACTTTACCCTCCCTCCCTCCCTCCCTTCCTTCCTCCTTCCCTATTATCATAACTTTAAATTCCTACCCACATTTAAAATCCACCATTAAAGAGTAAACCCATAAACCTTAGCTCTGTGACCCTTGACCCAAATAAAAACAGGACCCCAAGATAAAGAATATGCGCTCTGTCCCAGTGACCTCGCTGTGGCCCATGTGGGATGTAATTTTCAGGCCTTGCAAGTAATAATTTTTTTTTCTCAAAGTTTCCTGTTGGTTGATGGGGGCTAAGAGTAGGAAATTTAGGATCGAGGTGTCACAAGGCCAGACACGGAGGTGGGGATAGAATGAGGAACACAGTTGTTAAACAGCTATAGAAATGAAGACTCCCCTGCACCGACTGCTACAGCAACTACCAGTTAGAGAGAGTGCCCCAGGCAGAGACCAGAGATGGGGATGTGGAGATGGGCCTTTATAGAGAACCCCAGTCCATAAAATGAGCTAGGCACAACCTACAAGTAATTAATTCAACAATAGATAATGATTCCAAGAGGAATGATCCCCCCCAAAAGAAGAACACTGCATCACTACAATCTCTGCCCGGGCAAGTCACAGCTCTCCTGCCCGTCCATAACTGGCAGGTGCCTCTCTAAATTCCTCTTCTTTTCCTAATAAGCCTGTCCACTTCAAATGTAACTTTGCCTGCCTGTGTCTATACAAATGTATTTGTCTCCTGGGTAAACTTGCCACGCGCCACTGAAAGGGGAACTGCCAAAACTTTTCTCAGATGGAACCCAAGGTCTGTGCTCAGCGAACCCCACCTCTCATCATTGGTCACTGCTGCAGGGAGTTTTGCAATCAAGAGAACCATCGAGACCAGTCCAGCCGTAGCATTGGTTATGGATCGGCTGAGGCTAGCACAGAACAGTAGTATTGAAATTTTTGTGGGTTTCACATGGTACAGCAGACCTCTTCTATCTGGCCCACTGCTCCCCTCAGCAGTGAATTTCAGTAGTTCTGCCTGTTCTGCTCCCTCCTCTGTCTCTGGTGAATCCTCTCACTCCCTACCTCCAGCCTACATCTTAGATCTTCTATGCAAAAATAAACATAAAAAATAAAAACTTTTGTGAGTAAAAAAAGATGGTCATAGGATGATTTTATGATTCAACCTATAGAAACTCCTAATAGTAAATCCATTAAAGCGATGTGGGGATTTTGTCTCCCATTGCAGAGTTGCCCTGAAAGAAAAACAACCAAAAAAAAGAATTAAAAAAAAAACAAAAAACAAACAAACCAAAAAACAGTTCCTTACATGGATCATCAACGATGGCTTGAAGTGTCTATTTGCAAAAGCTACTTACGTTTTTATAATACTCTTGGAGCTTTATTAAGCTACATGAGTAACATTTTAAAGAAAACCTTAAAGATGGAAAAAAACTAAAAAAAAATTATCAACATGTATTAGATAAAATAGATTGTGGTATTTTGCCAAAAAAAACCAAAAACCAAAAAACAATGAATCAGATTTTTTGATACCATCAGCTCATTACTTTTTTTTTTTTTTAATTTATTTATACATACAAGCTGGGGTACAGACCAGAGGTGTGGGGCGGTGAGAGGGTTCACCAGAGACAGAGCGGGGAGCAGAACAGGCAGATCAGAAACACACTGCTGAGGGGAGCAGCGGGCGAGGCAGGAGAGGTCTGCCGCACCATGTGGGATTCTCCCCGGGCCGGGCGTCGAACTCGCATTGCTGCTGCCGACAGCTCCACAGCGCAGCGCTTAACCGCAGCGCCACCAGGGAGGCCCCGGCTCATTACTTTTAATGAAACATTAAGTTAATAATTTTCCACCAACATACCAAAACAAAAACTTCTTTTTAAAATGAAGGATCGTTTTACTCCTTTATTCAAAATTGGCTATTTGCTTCCTAGCTCATATAGAGTAAGAACTGAAGTCTTCCAGTAGCCTCCAAGGCCTTCCCTGCTAAGACTCCCCCATGCTTCTGCAAAGTAAACAAACACACAAGCAACCCCCACTCCCCCGCCCCAATTTTAAAGGCTTTTTTCCCCCATTGCACATTTGCTACTAAACGTAATAGTCAGGAACTGTTAAAAGCATCTATGTACAATAATGGAATTTAGGCAACACATCTGCTCATTTATGGCAACTTGCCCTTTATAGCATTTGCTGTGGATGACTCAGTTCAATTCCTCCATCACTTGTCTCTATTTGCACTTCTTGTAAAACTTTCACTCACTGGTACATTAAAACTACACTTGGACTGAACCCATCCTTCCTGGATTATCTTTGCATCTTGGTGTTGTTTTTTTCTTTCATTGGCCTAGAGAAATCCATCATGTGATTTTTATATCAGCAAACAAAAGTCGTAGAGAATTGACTTTTTATGAAACCAAGTGCTTGATTCTCTGCAATACCCTTTAATTTTAAACTATCACTGCAAAAAAAAAAAATCTTGACTTGACTTTGGTAAGAGACTTCCACAGGAATACTAGTTTGAACACACAGCTAACTCAGCAGCAAGTCTGGAGCAGAGGTAATTTCCAAACTTAGCAGTTAACTCACTTGTTCAAGGCCTGGGTTTTAAACCTAAGCAGAGACACTGAAAGGAATGTACCTCTGTGAACAAAGGTCTACAAAATCCCCACTGTCCCAGGGAAACTCAAAGAAAACTTATCAATCTTTATGTTTTCAGATTAAAAAAAAATTCACCCAAGAAATCAAAACTCCAAGTTTATCCTATGTATTGTTCAGAGCCTGAAAACACCAAGTTTAGTCCATGTATGGATTTGGAACTTTCTACCCATGGCACAAAGGCTTAATGCCACCAATTTCAAAGATCTGTGTGATAACATTTGGCCTCTTAATTCAGACTTATTCTGATATTTTTCTTAATAGCAGGCTCATTTCCATTGTGGTAATAGGCTTCTCCCAGTCAATAAATGTTTGTGGTCTTAGGAAAAAATTTTTCAGTTGAGGTGGGGTTTGTGTGCTAGTGATGTTCCGGCAGTCAAATTGGCATTATTGTGAAAGGCAAACTTCTCCAAGCACCAGCACAACTGTATTTAGCGCACCTTCTGGGTGCAGCATTTATATTGGCATGTAAGTCAGGGACAGCTCAGTTCCTTTCTGTTCAATCATCTTATAAACACAAATGTTCAAACAGTAGTAAAGTTATTCTATAAACAGCAACTTTCACCCTTTTGAAGACGTGAGCAATGCACTTGTTCCTTTCGATTCATTTGAAATATCTGAATTTCTGCTTATGCTGAGCAGGAAAGGCCACAGATCGAAATTTAAATGACATTTGAGATACTGTATTTTCCCAGTTGGTGCCCTGGTTTTTGCCTTCTCCTTTTAAGTCAGTTTTGTTTTGATACAATGGGTGGGGAATTGTCAATTCCACTTCTGGTGAGTAATGCAAGGTTTAGTTAGTACAGGGAACTGGAAACAGCCCTCATCTAGATAAGCCTTAGAAGGCAAGCTACCCCATGGACAATACTTTAGTGTTCTCATAGAGGTTTTTTCTAAAAAGGCGACTTTTCATGACATAGTATGGTTTTCCTGGCCTGATCTGATAAAACACATTCAGTGAGATATGGCATGGTTCCGGTCTTAGAAAAAAGAAGACAATGAGACACAGAGGAATTAGGGGCAGCACTAGCCTGGGCAGAGTGTCATTATGTATCTCCTGGGTAATCTGAAAGACTCCAGTCCATGTCTTCTGCTCCAGAGGCCGTGTTTAGGCAGTAGGTGAGATCAGTCAGAGAGACCTGTTCAGAAGGAAGTCTCCTATGGCATGCTGAGAAACTTGACCTTAACTCTGAGAGATGTATGCTTTTGGTTTTTTTTTTAAGATTTATTTATTTGTGCATACAAGAGCTGGGGTGTAGACTAGAGGTGGGGCAGGGGTGAGAGGATTCTCCAGAGACAGAGTGGGGAGCAGAACAAGTAGATCTAGAATCTACTGAAGTACACTGCTGAGGGGAGCAGCAGGCGAGACAGGAGAGGTCTGCTGCACCATGTGGGAAGCTCCCTTGCCAGGGATCGAACTCATGCTGCAGTGGCTGTGATAGCTTCATAGTGCTGAGACTTAACTCCTTGTGCCACCAGGGAGGCCCCCAACCAAGAGATGTGTTTTTTAAAGAAACATGACATAAAGAAAATGGTAAGGATTAACTTTCCTTTTTCTTTTTAACCAAATGGCTTTGCCTTTATAAAATGTTTTTCTTCATAAAAATGACACAGTTCATTATCTAAAATATCTGGCAATAAAATTTTTGTTAAATAGTAGATTGAATACATTCCTTTATCTTTACTCTCTCCAAAAATTTTAATTCTATTAAAATGACAGTAAAGGTTGAACATGTTGAAAAAAATCCACATGGTTGGCCTCCCTGGTGGCTCAGCGGGTTAAGATGCAGCTCTATGAAGCTATCCAGAGCCACTGCAGCATGAGTTCGATCCCTGGGAGCTTCTCACATGGCACAGCAGACCTCTCTGGTTTCGCCCACTGATCCCCTCAGCAGTGTACTTCAGCAGATCCTAGATCTACTTGTTCTGGTCCCCACTCTGTCTTAATGAATCCTCTCACCCCCCACACCTCTGACCTATACCCCAGCTTGTATGCATAAATAAATAAATCTTTAAAAAAATCCATATGGATGAAGAAAACAGAAAAAAATTGGGGAAAACTCTGGAAGCTGGAAGACAAATGGATTTCTGTTCATTGACTTAGAAGAACTAAGAAAGGTTAAAAAAAAAAAACCCTAACAGAAGGAGGGGTGCCGAGGAGCAAGTGTCTTCACATTTTACACACTGAAGAAAGGCTGACATGGAAGTCCTAGGTACCCCTAAAATCTGGGCATACATGAGGTTGACAGAAGATTAGTTGAAAGTCTATGTAACAAAGCACATACTTAAAAGATAATTATTAACTTCAGGAAAAAGAGCAAGTTATACAGGGAACGGAATACTCACAGATTAGGCGTGGATTATATTTACAAGCCATAACAATATGAATACAGGACACTACCCTAACAAAGATAGGCATGTGTGCTGAGAAAGGGAGCTGCTTCAAGGCATTAGATACTTATCTTCCATAGTGGAAAGATAAATGTCAAAAAATGAAAAAGAAGAGTTAGCTCTATAAGCATTTTTGAGAGAAATACATAGATAAATATGAAAAAAAAAAACACACAAAAAAAACCCTAAACAGATAAAAGTTTGAAATGGCTGCTCTTGGGAAATGCAAAATAAGGGATACATATGTGGAAATAACAGATCCTTATCTTCACAGTACACCTTTAAAACTCTGACTTTTGCTACCGTATTTTCTGAGATAAGAAGTTGTAATATGAAAACAATATCCATGCCCATCATGAGTTATTGTGCAGCACTAAGAATAAGGAATGACACGCTAAGCTCTAGTTTGTAGTAAGTGCTCAGTACACACTAGTTTTTTCCTATTATTTTTGGTTTGACTTAAGCTTAAATATTGTACAATAAAGAAAAGTACAAAGAAAAAACACTCTCTAATAATAGTCTTACCACTGGTGACCATGATTTTGAGTATTTCTCCCTTTCTATATACAAGGAGAGGGATGGATTAAAATACAGATGATGAGCTAAAAGTAATTTTATAATAACATGATCATAAAATACATATTACTTTATAAATCTTTAAAAAGCTTAACTTCAGATTTAGAGAAAAATTACAAAGATAGTACAAGGACTTGCTGCATACCTTTTTTAAAAGTTAGTTTTCTATTTATGAACAAACTTACAGCATTTATTTATTATATTTATTTGTTTTCTTACATCCTAGTTCTACCTACATCTTCCTGACATATTCATCTGTTTTGGGGCATTTAGGTTGTTTCCATATCTTGGCTATTGCAAATAGCTCTGCAATAAACACAGGAGTGCAGGTTTCCTTTCAAATTATTGATTTTGTGTCCTTGTGAGTGGATTCCTAGGAGTGGAATTGCTGGATCACATGGCAGATTCGTGTTTAGTGTTCTGAGAACCTCCACACAGCCTCCCATAGAGGCTGGACCAGCAGCTTCTCACCTTTTTCACTCAGCTTCCTCTAAAGTTAACACTTTATATTATAATGTCATATGTATTAGAACAAAGATATTAATTGAACTACTACCTTCATTCAGGGGTACCAAGTTTTTCCATGAATGTCTGTTTTTCTGTCTAGGACAACACCTAGCACTTAATCATCTTGTCTCCTTAGTCTCCTTCAATCTGAGACAATTTCTTAATATTTTTCATTATTTTGACATTTTTGAAGAGTACTGGTCAGCTCTTTTGCAGAACATCCTTTAAACTTCTCTGAAGTTTTCAGTGGGAATATGAGCTTTGGGGAAGAATACCACAGAGGTGAAGTATTCTGACTGCATTACATCAAGGTCCTTGATATCAGAATGACTTATTTCTGATGCTTTTAATCTTGGTCACTTGATAGGTCAAGAAATCATTGACCTTCAGATCAGTTTTTTCATAGAGTGTGATAGTAACTTCTGGTAAGGCCCATAAAGAAGGGGCAGAAAGGGCCAGGTAGGTCCTCCCTGGTGGCGCAGTGGTTGAGCGCTGCGCTGTGGAGCTGTCGGCAGCGCGCGAAGCAAGTTCGACGCCCAGCCGGGGAGAATCCTACATGGCTCAGCAGACCTCTCCTGCCTCGCCCGCTGCTCCCCTCAGCAATGTATTTCTGATCTGCCTGTTCTGCTCCCCACTCTGTTTCTGGTGAACCCTCTCGCCGCCCCACGCCTCTGGCCTGTACCCCAGCTTGTATGTATAAATAAATAAATCTTAAAAAAAAAAAAAAGAAAGGGCCAGGTAAGTCTGGAAGGGAAAGAGCAAAATCAAAATCCAAGTCAAGATAAAGGCTGCCACTGTCAGCCTCCCCACGGGTCTCTCACCCACATTTCTGCCTCTTTCAAGTGTCTCCTTCCATGTCCCCAAGTCCCTGGCATAAGACCAAGGCTGAGAAGCAAATGCAGCCTCTTCACCTGTCTCTGCTCCACGAGCCCCCTCTTTGCTCCTTCTTGATCTCCTTCTTTCCTTTTCCCTGTCATCCCTCTTCTTCCTGCTCAGCCTTGGGTGGAGCAGGGAACCTCCCCTTTCCTTGGGGATTACTCTGTTACAACTACCTTCTTCCTCCAAAAACCCAACATTATCTCAATGTCTCTGACTTAGTTGGCCATTTCCCTTTCACCCACTCAAACTGTATTCCTGAAAGTCATTTCTAATTTCTCCTCAAATCCTGTATCAAATCCATCTCTAAACCTGCTGAGTTTATCTCTAAAAGATTTCCCTACAGTCACTGTCCTTGTTCATATTGTTAGAGGACAGAATGAGGAGACCCCGGGACCCTCAAACCTGCTTGCTCTAAATGGGTTCTGCCGGGAGCTGCATAAAGACAAAACAGACTTAGTGCATAAGACCATTAATAGAAAAGAACTTTAATACAACTAGACTGCAATAGAAAGAAGAGAGGGAAAAGAATAACTAAAATAGTTCCCCCATGAAACAGCTGAAGTTACCCATTCCCTCAAGGTAAGTGAATTAAGCAAATTTCCCCTTTATGGGGTGATACTAGTGCTACTTGGAACAACAGCGGCAGCAGGAGTGCTTGAGGACTGCGAGGTGGTTGCTTTCTGAGCATCATCTCAGTAAAACCATCATGGATTTCTTCAAGTGTCAGTGGAATTTCGGAAGGTCGCTCACCAGCATTCCATTCACATGCCCTCTCCTCTGGCATGCAAACGCAGAAACCGAATTAGAGCTGATGCCCATTTCAGACTGCATCTAGAAGAGAAAGCACTATAAGGAGTCATGCTAAGCTAGATCTTGACATCTGGTGTAGCTCAAGTCAGCAAGAACCAAGCTCCCGTGCACACCTGAGCAGTGAGAATGAGACAGCCGGCGAGCAGTGTTGGTTGACTGAAGTTTATTATTTCTTTTATGTGCAATTTCAAGACTAGATTTGAATCTAACCTTAAATTTGACAACTGTGAAAGTGTGTTATGGGTAAGGCTGGAGACAGGGAAGCCTGCTGGGGTGTCTGCCAGTACAGATACAAGATTCTTCTTGGACAAAACAGTAAGAGCAGGAAGCTTTAAAGCAGTCTAGTGGGTGACAGAAAAATAGAACAGGACATAATATTAGATAAGAGAGAAACTAAAATCCACTTCAAGCCACCAGTAACGTATTATATACTTCAGCAGGGTCTTTCCAGCACTTTGATGAGCTAGGGTGTGGGGTGAATTCGGAGGAAAAGGGCCTATGTTATGAAGTAGAAGTTGTCGAATCAATAATCCAGGTACAGGATTAACAAATTAATGATAACATATGCGAATTTATGCCAGGATGATCCCTGCGATAAAGAATGGCCACATGGCTCCACTATATCCAGAAAACCCCTGTGTGGTTTTGTAACTGGGCTGAGTCCAAAGTCCGGAAAACGTGGTGCCCCCCGGAGGGGGTTTGCTGATGAGAATGAATAGACTTGCAAATATATGTAAACAGTACTTAAACAGTGAACTATCAGATTCAGGGTCATTGCCAATAACCAAACTCAATTTCATTTTAGAAATAATACTGGTCCTCGTTGAAAATAAACCACTTTTCATGAAGATTCTAATTCTTCCTAGAACAGGATAGAGAAGGCATTTAGTGATAAAATAGATGGGTATTACAGTAATTTACAAGGCCATAAACAAGACTACAGTGCCATTTATTTAGTGGGTGGCCTAGGCCTATGCTTTAATCTTTCTTAGTTCCTCCATCTGGAGGATGGGTTGTGATGCTTAAAGATAATATGTAATGCATCTAGGAAGGTATAGCACTAACTAGATGCTCAAGGCTAGTTAGCAATTACTTCTCTCTTTTTTTTTTCTGGCATAGAATAACTGGGGTGTACGCCAGAGGGGTGGTGGTGGTGAGAGGATTCACCAGAGACAGAGTGGGAAGCAGAACAGGTGGATTTTACGGAAATACACTGCTGAGGGGAGCAGCGGGGTGAGATAGGAGGATTGAACTGGGCAGGGATCGAACTCAGGTGGTAGTGGTGATAGTGCTGAGGATTAACCCCTAGACTACCAGGGAGGCCCATCAATGCTAGCAATTACTTTTAATGTAAAAAATGTGATGGAAGAAAGAATTCAAAAGTATTCTAAAGAATTCAAGAAATACTAATTATAAATTAAGTCCTAAAACCTCAGTATTGTAAGGCAGATAAATCGACCAGTAAATCAGTTACTTGGTGGCTATAAAAAACAGGCAGAGAATCTACCCAAAGGACACAAAAACATTAATACAAAAGGAAACCTGCACTCCTATGTTTTTTGCAGCACTGTTCACAGTAGCTAAGGTAGAGAAAAACCTAGGTGCCCTTAAACAGATGACTGGATCAAGATGTGGCGTATATACACAATGGAATACTATTCAGCAATCAAAAAAAGATAAACTCGCCATCTGCAGCAATGTGGATGGAGCTGGAAGGGATTATGCTCAGTGAAATAAAAGTCAGAATGTAAAAAAAAACCTATCAGGTTGTTTCACTTACAGGAGGAATATAGGGAAACCGAACAGGGGGTCAGAAAAAAAAAAAAAAAGACAAAACTCGCAGGCAAACTATAAATCCAAGACATACAGCAGTGAGGATTCATGGATGATGCAGTGGTGGCAGTTTTATGAGGGTTACACCTGAGGGGGGAAATCAGATATTATACAAAATGCACGGTATGAAATAAATAAAGCCACAAAAGCCAAACCAAACCAAACAAAACCCAGGCAGAAGTCTAACCCCAAGGGAAAGACATACACGATCCTACACTGCCACCTGCTGGTACAGTGTGAAACAACACCTCGTCTTCTGCCCCTTTCCCTCCCTCTAGTGCCCCCCATCCCCCATCAGGATATTTGAATTCCTTGCTGTAGGGTAAATGAAGTTATCAGGTTTTTCCGCCCTCCTGCAATTAGCATCTATGATCCACCCCTGCGGTCCTACACACAGGCCTGATGGAGTAGGGTGTGGGAGTGTGTGAGCAGGTGCACCTGGGCCTGGAGCAGGGTCACCTAAGAGCACCTAAGAGCACCTAAGAGCAGGGTCAGCAGACAGAGCACAGAACAGAGTGTAGTGGCTGAGGACCCTGTGGCAGGTGCAGCAGAAGAGACCACCAGGGAGCCCAGAAAGACTGAAGATTCCCCGGGCCTGGGGTCTGGGCGGCCTGCCAGCCTCTTGGTCCCCCACCCACCGTGCCTGCCCTGCACCTGGTTGCCTTACTACAAATGCTGTAGAAAAACATTAAAAGCCTGAAAAAGCCACAGAGAACTCCAGGACTCCTCCTTTACCGGTCTGCCCGGATCATAGAGAAGCTGCTCTGTGCCTTGTTGGTGCTACACTTGGTAAGTGAAAAGTTTAGTTTATCTCAGACAAATTACACTGGTCAACACTGAGATCATTACTGACTTAAAAAGGCCCTAATCTGTAGTATCTTGGTGTGCTGAAGATGACTATAACCCTGAAAATTTTTTATTAGCTCTCGTTTTGAAGATTTTTCATGTAATTCATTTTATATGTTTCACCGTGTAAATTTATCCAGTAGGACTGCAACAACATCCAAATCAGCCTAGAATGATGTCATATTGCATTGCATTGCATAATACCATCATGCACACATCATCCAGAGTGGATTGCATCATTTTCTGATGCAATGCAATACTCCTGCCAGGCGGCTGCTGAAGTAAGCTGACGTCAGCAGTGCACTATAGAAAGCCCTGTCAGAAACTTGAACATTGAAATATTTCAGACTTTGTGCTAGACAGTTTAAGCTACTGTCCCATAGAACTATTATGATTTTATGCATTTAGGCACAATACAGAACAGTCATGCCTCGAAAGTGCGTTAATAGCGTGGACAATTTCTGCTCTATTTGTGGGAAGTGACATTTGCCAACCAGAAGAAAAGTATCACTTCTCAAGTGAAGAAGGCTTATCATCTTTACTTCAGATGCAAGGTTGGTGACCAAGACAAGCCTTGGGCCCTGCGTATATGCTGTGCTACGTGTACAACACAGCTTTCACAGTGGTTAAATGGCAAAAGGCCATCAATGCCATTTGCAGTCCCCATGGTGTGGAGAGAGCCAAGTAACCACATAAAAGACTGTTACTTCTGCTTGGTTCCTCCTCTTTTTGGCAGAATAACGAAGCAAAAGAAGTCGAAAATAGTCTACCCAAACACTCCGTCTGCCCTGAGACAGTTCCACATGGTGACGGACTTCCTATTCCAGAACCTCCAGCAGAATATTCTCTCGATTCGTCTGATGAGGACAAGGGTGAGCTGACCTGTTCTCCTGTTCCATCAGCATGCAGTGATCCAGATTTTCCCTGTGGGTGCATCATCAACCCCACACAGACTAACACAGGAAGAACTCAATGACCTGGTTCGTGATTTGGACTTATCCAAGAACAAGGCAGAATTGCTAGGATCAAGACTCCAACAATGGAATCTTCTAGAAGAAGATGTCACGATTACTTTCTATCAAAAGCGCCACTAGCAGTTGGAGCCTTTATTCAGAAAGAAAGTATTGTAGTATTCTGTTCCAATATTGAGGGCCTCAGGAATGCCTTAGAAATCACTCATGACCCACAAGAATGGAGATTAATTCTAAACTCTTTGAAAAGGACACTTAAGGCTGTGCTTTTGCACAATGGAAACAGCCTTCCATCTATTCTATTCCTGAACAGCTGTACAAGAGACAAGCGGAGAAATATAAGAAGTAGTCTATGACTTGATTTTTTTACAGGTATTAACCATAGGCCTGTTACTATTGGCATGGATTTCATGATGTAAACATCAATTTATTGCAGATTACAAAAAAAAAACTAGAGCCAAAATTAGAATTTGACTGTCATATTCGTGTTGAGCACATACAAATTGATGGGACATGTCTTCTTTTATTTCAGTAACATGACTTTGTAAAAATTTGTTGACCAGTATTATTAGGGCATGAAGTTTCAAGAATTTTTACTAGTAGACCTCTTGCTCAGAATGCTTATGCGTGAGATCCCCGATCATTTTTATTGATAACATTGGTGAGTGGAGATGGTTTTGTCAGGCTTATTAATATTATCACTCAAATGTGAATCAATAACATATGGAGATTTTATGCATTACTGTTTCATTTGTTAATCCCTTATTGTTTTATTATGGTGTAATAACTGACTACTGAACTGATTCAAACTATGTAATTAATTATAATCAGCTTCAATTATTGTGATTAATTATAATCTATTGCGTCAGAGGTTCCTTAAAGGCAATCTGCATCCTAATCTGATTGATTGTATCAGAAATGCCCAGGCTCTATTTCCTGCAGAATCAGAATATTTTGAGGGTAAAATTGAAGAAGTACTACCTTTTAAAAACTGTATGCGATTCTCATGTAGCTAACTTTGGAGACCATTTATACTATTAGATTACCAGCCCGTTGAGGCAAGGACTGTTTCTTACTCAACTTTTGTATTTTCAGGGTTAACAATGTTCAGCACACTGTAGGAACCCCACAAAAAGATAAATGAAGAGCAGATGCTTGCATACAAATTAATTGACTCATGGTTCCTGGTAATAGTTGGCAACACCACAGCGTGGCCAGCTAGAACCTCCTGACTTCCTAATTATGTGTTCTAGCCAACTGGGTAGATATATTTTTGTCGTTCTTGAACACTTCAGAGAAGTTATACCCTGGCATTAAGATAGCTGCATGTTGGTCCTGCCAAGTTTTAGAGGATATGAGTAAAAGAATATGGAACCAACCTAAACGGCAATCTCTAAAATTCCAAAGAGATTATGTAACCTAACAATGACTTCATACTGATTAAATTAGATTGATTAAATTAGTAAGATATAAAGAAAACAAAGAGGGATTTCTTTATTTGAATAGACATGGATTTTGGTGTATTATTAATTTCCTTTCTAATAAAAAAGTCAACACACAGTAGAACTGATTGTCCAAAAACCACTTGGCAGTTTAGCATGACAAGGGCACTTGGATGGATCTTTCAGCACCTTTAGACCAAGTTACATCCATCTGGTGGTGAAGCCGGTGTATGTTGTAACCCTTGAACACTACAGGTTCTTGTCCCACAAAGCCGTAAAAAGGAATTCACAGACATTTTAGATAAGTAAGCAGAGAGAAACAAACTTTATTTAGGAGAGTAAAAAAAGTAAGAGAGTAAAGAAAAGTTTATTCAGAGGAAGAAAGTAAGGACTCTGTACTTGGGAGGGGCAAGGAAGCCGCTGTGGGCCTTTGTCTAGAGTATTTAAACCTTTTTTTCTTTGTTTTAAAATCTCATCATATCCTGCTTTGTGACTGGCGCTCTCTCCTAGTGGCTGTACTCCTCCAGGCAGATGTGCCCATTTTTCCATCTCCTATCTTAGAGTTTTTCTTTAAGGTCTGCCAACATTTACTGTCCCGATTAAATTTTAGCCTTGAAATTATCTGTCCCCATTAGCTTCTCTGGACCTCTGACCTCGTGTCTGGAGTATGTCTGGTTGGCATTTATACTGCCCTTGTCTTTTGGAGTACACTTTGGTTAGCACCTAGAATTTACTACCTTTATGTCTGTCTCTGAGGACCCTACCTGACTGTCCCCGAAGCTGCCTAATTAACCCTAACTTGCCCTGGGACTCAGTGGGACTCTCTCCAAGTTAAGTCATGTTTAATTTTAGTAACAAACTAGTGAGACATAGGGCAAGTTAGGATAATCAGGTTTCTTCAAGAACAGAGCAGGCAGGGACTCCTGGAGAGTTAAAGTGTAACAGGGTGGTCCCCAGGAGAAAGGGTGTGTCCCAGATTCCCTGTCCCACCCAAGGTAGGGTGGAACTGAGCAGGATATAAGAAGCTGAAGAGAGAGACAGAGGAGACACACAGAGGAGACACAGAACACACACACAGAAGACAGGAGCAGACGGAAGAAGGATGGAAAGCCAGAAGAGGCCCAAGGAGCAGAGAGACTTGTAAAGAAGCTGCACTGGACAGATTGAAAGAGATGTGGGTGAGAGAAGCGTGGGGAAGTTAACGACGGCTGTGTCGATTTTGGTTTTGATTATGTTCTGTTCTGCTCAGAATTGTCTGACTGTTTCTGACCCTTTTGTATGGGTCCCTGCTGAAAGGTATTTTGGTTCCTCCCAGAATTGTCTGGCTGTTTCTGACCCTTGTGTGTGGGTCCCTGCCAAAAGCTGTTCTAGACTTGTGGCAGGCTTTCGAGACTTGCTTTGGGCCAATCCCGTTTGGGTGGACTTGTACCCACGGAGAGTTGGTTAACATTGGGTGCTTGACTTAGAAAATACATTCTTACTAAAAGTGTTGTGGGGGTGGGGGGAAGGACGTCTGCAACAAACTCCACAGATAGGTTTATGGACCCCACCTTAGACCAAAGAGATCCAAGACACTAAGGGCTACTAATCCTTTAATGCCATCATCATCAAAGAGAGCATTACTAGGAACTGAGCAGGAAATAAAAAGCTGGAGAAGAAGAGAGAGAACTCAGGGGACACACACAGAACAGACAGAAGACAGGAGGAGAAGGAAGAAGGATGGAAAGCCAGAAGAGACACATGAAGCAGAGAGACATGTAAAGGAGCTGCACTGGCCTGATTGAAACAGATGTGGGTGAGAGAACCGTGGGAAGATTGACTATGGCAATGTTGATTTTGGTTTTGATTTTGCTTCGTTCCTCTCAAAATTGACTGTTTCTGACCCTTTTGTATGGGTCCCTGCTGAGGGATGTTTTGGTTCCTCCCAGAATTGTCTGGCTGTTTCTGACCCTTTTCTATGGGTGCCTGTCGAAAGCTGTTTTATACTTGTTGCAGGCTTTTGGGCCTTGCTTTGGGCCAATCCCATTTGGGTGGACTTTTACCCACAAGGGGTTGGATAACTTTGGAGACTTGATCTGGAAACTGTTCTTCGTCTCTTGTCTTGTACATTGATTGGATTAAAGTTTGTTTCCACTTAAGGTCCTATATGTTTTGTATTGATGCGGTAGATGGCAGAACTTATTTTGAGTGGGCAAGTTTGAGGGTTCGGGGGTGCCCTTCTCCCTGCCCTGTAACGAAAGTACATATTACATCAAAATAAGTCTGCAATTCCTAGGTAATCAATAGGAAATTATGAAAGGGTGCTCCTTTGCTTGTTGTTACATGATGTCATTAAGACAAATTAATGAGAACTAAAATTTAGGAGTTTTTAAAAATATACCCTTCAAACTTATAAATTCTTAGATGAAATCCTAAGGTATTATATATTTCCTTACTAAACATCAGAATAATAATTTTAAAAATTAATAGAATCAGAAAACAAAAAATAGGACATAGCTATATAGAGAAATGAGATATTTGGATAATGGAATATTTTTCTTGAAAATGTAGGAAATATTGGAAGATTTTCAAAACCAACTCTAGACCCTTCCGTATACTTTCTTTAAACTTAATGATGAAAATCATAACAAATTTTTTTTTTGGACACTACTGAAATGTTTATATCATTCAAGAACTATACATTTACCTTTCAGTTCATTGAAACATGGAAGAGTATTGAAACATTCACCTAAATTTGATATCATTTAAAAATATATGATGTGGAAGTCTAGTTAAAGCTATCCTATCACTAATACTTACAGACAGTAAGTAAACAACACTCTTTAAAACAAATTATCGATATTTTAAAGGAAAAATTATCTAGATAAAAGTTAGAATGCTTATTAAAGGTTCACTTTTGAAAACAATTATGTTAAAATGTATTTTCTCAGTACTAACGTGGCATGTTTCAGTGTGAACATTTTATATTTTATATATTTTTATTAAAAAATAAAGTTTTATCGAAAACTAAGTAAAATGAGTATAAAACAGAAGTATTTTTAGGCAAATATTCTTATAGCTACTAACTAAATCATCCTTTGAGCCTTTATTTTCTGACACCTCAAGATATTCCAGGCTCAACCTGTATTTTCTCTTCTCCGAATTCTCCAGAGCTCTGGTTCATTTCACTATCGATAGAAGAACATATTTACAAACTGAGGTCTGGGTAACAGAGGCACTCATCACTATTTGCTTCTGTGCTTTTTCAAGACAATCTTCTAAAAAAGGTTTTAAAGTACTGAAGGAATATAAATGCCTCTTTTCAAGGTTTTAGAGACATGTAATTTGATACAAGATGATGAGAAACAACCATTAACTACAGCTGCAGCTTACAATAGAAACTGTTACAAGGCAGGGAGAGCAGCGCCCTAGAAGCCCCAAACCTGTCTGCTTTAAATAGGTTCTGCCATCCGCCGCATCAACACAAAACATATAAGACCTTTAGTGGAAAAGAAACTTTAATACAATTAGAAAAGACAGAGAATATAGTTTTCAAATCAAACACCCAATGTTACCCATCACCTCATGGTAAAAGTCCACCCAAATGAAATCGGCCCAAAAGCCTACCATAAGTCTAAAACACCTTTCAGCAGGGACCCATAAAAAAGGGTCAGAAACAGAAGACTATTCTGGGAGGAAAAGAACAAAATCAAAACCAAGATCTGGGCCTCCCTGGTGGCGCAGCGTTTGAGCGCTGCACTGTGTAGCTGCCGGCAGCGCGCGATGCTAGTTCAACGCCCAGCAGGGGAGAATCCCACATGGTGCGGCAGACCTCTCCTGCCTCGCCCGCTGCTCCCCTCAGCAGTGTATTTCTGATCTGCCTGTTCTGCTCCCCACTCTGTCTCTGGTGAACCCTCTCGCCGCTCCATGCCTCTGGCCTGTACCCCAGCTTGTATGTATAAATAAATAAATCTTTAAAAAAAAAAAAAACAACCAAGATCCACGTTGCCTCTGGTAACCTCCCCACAGATCTCTCACCCACATCTGTTTCAATCAGTTCAGGCCGGTGCAGCTTCTTCACATGTCTCTCTGCTCCTTGTGCCTCCTCTGTCTCTCCATCCTGCTTCCTTCCTTCTCCAGTCTCCCCTCTCTCTTAAGCTTCTTATCTCTACTGCTCAGCTCCACCCTCCCTTGGGTGGGACAGGGAAACTGGAACACTTCCTTTTCCTGGGGACCATCCTGTTACAAAACTGTGAGATATTAAATGGAGTATTGATGTGTGAGGAGTTAATATCACACCCCCCCACCCCTGCTAAAGTTTGGTACAACCTCTCCCCTCAACTGGAGTTTGCCTGCGTTTGCAGTCATACCTACCTGGCACATTTCCAAATCCTTTTTAGCCTGTTAGGAGTGTTGTGAATATTGGTTGGCAGTGAAGAACATAGTTGTGGGTTTGCTAATCCTAAGCAGGCTGTTCGGCCACCATTTTATTACTTGCAATTCTGCATTCCTATAGAAGGTGAGAACTGCCCAGACAGTAAGTTATAGCCAAACCTTACAAGGTGCCTTTTAAATCAATCAAGAGCACAAAGCTGGATCACTTTGGGAAGGCTATGCGTCTCGAGATATAATGCCCAAGGAGACTGAGGACCATGAAGGGACCCCAGAAGCTGATGAGCCTTGTTGGTGAGATTAAAACCACAGTAGGATGGATCACGGGTGAATTGGTGGTGGGCTACCCAAGGGGAATACAAAATGTAAAAGACATAAATAACGATAAAAATATATATTTAAAAAAGAAAACCACAGCAGGGGATCTAGGGCTTGACCTCAATGGCAATATCAAGTCATCAAGCAGATAAGAAGCGCCTGGAGGGCAGACCCACAGTCCCTGATGGACTGAGAACATTTTTCTAGTTTCACTCTTCCCTTTTCTTTTTATCTTCCTTTCCCCTACACTGATGCAGTATGATTATTCTATCAATAAAAAGGCTAGGATCTTGCTCCTTGGGCAGCGTCCTGCCTTCTGTAGTCTGCTCCACAACTCCCGTGTATCAGTGTGGTGTTGCTAGATGCAACACATAGCCTCACGTTAAAATGCATGAAAACGATTTTGTCATCAATGTCACAAATGAATGCCTGTGTAGGGGTTCTTTCCACAGAAAACTAGGTATTGCAATGCATAAACATTGACATTGGAATAAAGATGTCATTTTATGCAACCAAGATGTGAACTCTTTATCATAATTTGTTAAATCCTAATGACTTTGGAGTGTGATAATGAGTTCTTTATTATGGTTGAATTTGAACTTTCTATTATTTTATGTGAAAATTTTGATTTATATAACAAACAAAATGACTGCGATTAAGAGTTCACTTCAGTCTATTCTTATTCATGGATATAATACTATATTTTTCAAAAATACTAATGATTGTTTTGAAGATTTTTTTCTTACTCTCTGCATTGGTTTAGTAGTCTTGATGTCCAACTTCTAAGTTAAAGAATTTCCTCAAATATTTGGAGGTTTTTGGTTATTCTATCATTTGAATAAGGCTGATTAGAAATAAGTGCACATGGGCCTCCCTGGTGGCGCAGCGGTTGAGCCCTGCGCTGTGGAGCTGTTGGCAGCGCACGATTCGAGTTCGACATCCGGCCGGCTGGGGAGAGTCCCACATGGTGTGGCAGACCTCTCCTGCCTCGCCCACTGCTCCCCTCAGCAGTGTATTTCTGATCTTCCTGTTCTGCTCCTCACTCTGTCTCTGGTGAACCCTCTTGCTGCCCCACACCTCTGGCCTGTACCCCAGCTTGTATGTATAAGTAAATCAATCTTTAAAAAAAAGAAATAAGTGCACAGAAGGACTATTACCTATACTTTTACTGAAGAACAAGGGGGAGGTTACAGCTGTTATTTTGGGGGGACAGCTGCCTAAATGTCATCATATTGTAACAGGGTGGTCCCAGGAGAAAGGGTGTGTCCCAGGTTCCCTGTCCCACCCGAGGTAGGGTGGAACTGAGCAGGAGATAAGAAGCTTCAGAGGACACACACAGAGGAGACACAGACAGAAGACAGGAGGAGATGGAAGAAGGTTGGAAAGCCAGAAGAGGCCCGAGGAGCAGAGAGACTTGTAAAGAAGCTGCACTGGCCTGGACAGATTGAAAGAGATGTGGGTGAGAGACGCGTGGGGAAGTTAACGATGGCTGTGTTGATTTTGGTTTTGATTTTGTTCTGTTCCTCTCAGAATTGTCTGACTGTTTCTGACCCTTTTGGATAGGTCCCTGCCAAAAGGTATTTTGGTTCCTCCCAGAATTGTCTGGCTGTTTCTGACCCTTATGTGTGGGCCCCTCCCATAAGCTTTTCTAGACTTGTGGCAGGCTTTCGAGACTTGCTTTGGGCCAATCCTGTTTGGGTGGACTTGTACCCATGAGGAGTTGGTTAACATTGGGTGCTTGACTTAGAAAATATATTCTTTGTTCTCTGTCTTTTCTGATAGTATTAAAGTTTCTTTACACAAAAGGTCCTATATGTTTTGTATTGATGCGGCGGATGGCAGAACCCATTTAGTACAGGGCAGGTCTGGGGTTTCGGGGGTGCCCTTCTCCCTGCCCTGTAACAATATCCATGGCTGTCTTTGGGTTGGTCTGAATCTTCCAGGTTTTTTGGCTGGGGGGGGGTACACATGTGCCTGGCAGCTTCAGTTTGATGAGAAAAATGAGAGAGCTGAAGGCTTCCTTGTTCTGTGTATATGCTTTGAATATTAAAAACAAAATAAAATTGGCCTCCCTGGTGGTGCAGCGGTTGAGCGCTGCGCTGTGGAGCTGTCAGCAGCGGCAACGCGAGTTCGACGCCCAGCCGGGGAGAATCCCACATGGCGCGGCAGACCTCTCCTGCCTCGCCCGCTGCTCCCCTCAGCAGTGTATTTCTGATCTGCCTGTTCTGCTCCCCATTCTGTCTCTGGTGAACCCTCTCGCCGCCCCACGCCTCTGGTCTGTACCCCAGCTTGTGTGTATAAATAAATAAATCTTTAAAAAAAAATAAAATAAAATTGCGGTAAAATACACGCAACATAAAATCTGTCATTTTAGACATTAAGTGTATGGCTCAGCAGCATTAAGTACACCATATTAAGCACATTCACATTATTGTACCACCAATCTTCTGAACTCTTTTCATCCTACAAAACTTAATTCTATACTCATTAAACAAGGACTCCACATTTCCCCTTCCCCCAGCTCCTGGTAACCCCTATTCAACTCTCTCTCTTGTGAGGTCTCTAACCATCTCACATCAGTGATGCTGTGTGGTGTTTGTTGTTTTGTGACTGGATTGCTTCATTTAGCATAATGTCCTCAAGGTTCAGCCACATTGCAGCACTGTCCAATTTCCTTCCTTTTCAAAGCTGACTAATATTCCTTTATATGCATTTATCACATTTTATCATTTGTGGATCAACGCTTGGGTTTCTTCCACCCTTGACTATTGATTGTGGCAAGGGCTGGTGTGAACATGGGTGTGTAAACATCTCTTGGTGACCTTTCTCTCAGTTCTTTTGGGTATGTACCCAGAAATGGATTTTAATTTTCTATGACTACATATGTGTATACACACACACACACACACACACACACACACACACACACAAACACACTATACTTTCTATAAGATCTATTTATTGAACGTTAATGTACATCACACCTTGTGACCCAGATGTGTGGAAATTCTCCAGTTCACTTCCAGCCACTGCCCTTTGGAAGATGGTCATGTGGTTGGGGGTGGTGTCACCTACTTGTGTGAGATTACAGGGGCATTGAGGGGCCATTCTGCATTGTGAACTTGGAACTCACTGCATTGCCACCACTCTGCCACCTGACCTCTTCTCCTCCCCACTCAAAGTGTACCTGGGTACACCGGGTGTGGCTCCTCTGGGTAAATGTGCCAAAAAACCAGTTCATTAGAATCCAATTCACTTAAGTGACCAATTCGCACGTAATGTTAAAATCTTATTTTTAGTTATCATCTTGTCTTCATGATACCATCTTTAGGCAAATTGAATTGGACTCTGCTCAGTTCCCTGATGCTGCAGTTAAAGTCTGAGGACCTGAAGAAAGGAAAAACCCAGGAGACTTTAAAAATATAGAATATTAATTGTTTTTCTAGGAAGGTACACTATAGTGGCTAGGAATACAGGTTATTAACCAGCAGCTGATTTGGGGGAAACCTTTCTGGTTTCGGGACTGAAATACACAGAACGATGATTACAATTGCAAATCACGGATTGATTTAGTGCGTGTGCGTGTCATCGCGCGCGCGCTCACGCATGGCAAAACTGGGTGAACCCAACCCAAGCGCCTCACAGTGCTCTAGTATATTACATCATCATAGTAACGGTAGCCAGCGCGCATGCGCTCATTTAAAGAGCCAGCGTGCTCTCGGAGTCATTCAGCCCCGCCCTCTTCCTCAGATCGCTCCTCCTTCGTTTCCCGGGATTGTTCTGCTCCGCCCCCAGGAATCCAAGTAGCCAATCAACGTTCGCTTTTTCCTTGCCGTCAGTGGCGCGTGCCCCGGTTTCAAAAGTTCGGGGGCGGGCTCCCGGCTTCGCGCACGCGCCGTGGGCCTCTTTGCGCACGCTGGTTCCGCGTCCCCTCAGAGCCCTGCCTCCACCTGGCCGTAGGTGTATCATCTTTGCTTGTGCGTGTGTGTGGAGCTGGGGGCTTCTGGGCTGGCTCGGTCGCGATGGGCAAAACTGCCGACTCTAGGGGTCCGGGTGGCCGGCCCGACCCGGTGCGGAGTTTCAATCGCTGGAAGAAGAAACATAGCCATAAGCAGAGCCAAAAGAAGCAGCTGAGGAAGCAGCTGAAGAAGCCGGAGTGGCAGGTGGAGCGCGAGGTCATCAGCCGTCTCATGCAGAACTACCAGACGGTGAGGCGGGCGCTCGGGCGCGGGGCTGGCGGGGGGACGTGTCGCTGCGGCGAGGGGATATGGCGAGGAGGGGGCGGACCTGTCGCCGGGGACCTTGCCCGGGCAGCACGTCGTTGGTGCCCTGGGCTGGAGAAGGGAGTGGGCGAGAGGTGCCACCGGGGGCCGCTTGGGGCTCCACAGGTGTCCTCTCGGTGCCGGACGCAGGCCTCGTGACCGTCCTGGCCTCTTCTCACGCAGTGCGGTGGTGCTTAGGGGACGTCAGCGTGTAATGTGACGGTGATGTGCATAGTGCCAGGGACAGCTAATGGCGATAAAGATTCCTGTATTTTGAAGCACTCACTGCGAGCTTTACGTTATTTCCCAGGGTCGAAGTTTACAGATGAGAACATTGAGGCACCGTGAGTGTGAGAAACTTGTCCGGGGCCTCACACTCTGTACACGTGGAATTAGAACCTCGACCTGTGTTTTTCTGAGTCCCCAGCCTCTGCTTTTAGCCTTTAGCCAGACTTGCATCCCTCGACACCATCCATCTTCTTTCCTGTGCCGGTTTTATTTTCTCTGCTTCTTGTCCCTGCTCAGGAATTGGCGTAGAGAAGCTGGACTCTGGGTTTGTTTCATCCCCACACTGTAGCTGAGTACCCCTTAGTTAACATTTTCATATCTTGACCTCTTTGCTTCATGCTTTTTTGGGACTGACACTGTCCTAAATTCCATGTCTGGCTGACATGGGACTTAGAAGCATTGCCACCTTCTCATGCAGTTAATGAGGGATTTAACATGTGAGCTCTTTCTGGATTGAAAGTCATCTTGTGTCATTCAGGTATAGCTTTCCTTAAAGCGATCCTTAAATCAACACTGTACAGGTTGACTTGCCATCTCCTTGCAACAAACTGTGTGAGGTTCTCATTACAGGTTTCCCCTGCTATCTGAAATTAGAACATTTCTACTTGGTAGGTTGTTTTTGGGTTCGGAAACAGCATTACCGTTAATTTATACAGAATAATTTTAGAGCCTTTCCAGATCTACGGAATCATCTATCAAATCATATTAAATCTGACCACTATTTTCAGGTGGCGTAAACCTCTATACAGATGAGAAAACCTTTGAGGCATAGCACAATTAAATAATTTGCACGAGATCAAACAGCTAGTAAGTGAAGAGTTTAATTCAGTTTAGGTCTGACACCAGAACTCCAAACCACTGGCCATTATTGCATTGCTCTGCACAAATGTTTAAAAACCAGTCCTTTAAGTTCAAAGAGCAGCTCCCCTCCCCTTATTGTTTTTTAACCTTAGAAATATTTAAGATTTTTCAAGAAATATAAATGAAGGGTGAAATCAGCTGTTAGGACTAGCAGTTTTAGACTAGATCCTTGAAGATTTGTTCTTTAGGTAACTGAAGTACAGATCCTCTCTGTAGGGCACTTTAGATGGTAGCACTTGTGGAGAAATTTACTATGGTCCACATAGGTGGTACTCAGTAGCCTCACCCGTGAGACACTGAACAGTTTGACTCAAACATTGGACAGGTACTTGCTGAGGCCTAACCAAAAACAGATGCAAAAAAATACTTCTTTGTCCCTCAGAAACTGTGATGGAGGTGAGGGGCAGATGGTTGATACAGTTTCACTAATGTTACAGTGGTAGACACTTAGAGTGCTGTAGAGGGTAGAGGGTGCTGCTTTAGGGGTGCAAAGCCTGAGTTGTCCTGAATTGTCCTGAATAGCTTCCATTTGGCCAGGAACATATAGTTGCAGACTTGGTCTGGGAATTAGCTGTGGGTGGGATTTCACCCCCAGAATTCAGTCTCACCAGCCGCCTCTGTATAGTGCCCATACTGCCCAGCCCATTGGAGCTTGTTCTGGAATGATGTGTTCTCTAGTTAGAGAAGCTTGGCAAGGATGTTGGAGGTGGAGGGAGCAACATGACAGAAAAAACCAAAAAGGTGTGAGGGTGCATGGTGTTCTTCCCTTGGAGTGTGGCTCATCACCCTGAATGGGCTTCAGGTGAGGTTGGAAAAGGGCTGAAGGTGGATCGAGGGGCTCTGAAGGCAGGAGGAGGCAGAATACAGGTTCCCTCTACTATACCTAAGTAGACGGTTCCTATTTGGTATGATCTGGAAGGTGATTTTTGAGCCTTCCTAGTACCCCCAAAATACACTTCCAAATAATACTAAATAGGGATGGCCTATTTTCTGATGGCAGGGGAAACCTATAAAGGCTTCCTAAATATTTCTACATCCTAGTCTCTGGAATAAGTTACATGACATAGGGTGGTTAAGGTCTTTAGTCAGCTATCCTAGATGATCTGGCGGGCTCGTCATCACACAGGGTATGTAAGTGTGGAGAAGGGAGGCAGAGGCTTCCATCCTGGGAAGATGTGCTCTCCTTGCTGGGACTCTGAGGAGGAAGGAGTATTGGCCATGGAATGTCGGTAACCTCAAGAAGTTGGAGGAGACAAGGAAATTGATTCCTCTAATCGCTAGAAAGGATGTATCTCTATCAACACTTTGATTTTTATTTTTAGTTGAGTGAGACCCAGTTTGGATTTTTGACCGGCAGAACTGTAAATTAATAAAGTGATGTTAGTTTAGGCGATTGTGGTAATTTTTAAAGTAACAGTAGGAAACTTACATAGAGGCCAAGCTCAGAGCCATCTGGAAGGAATGAGGCTTCGGCTTCAGGAAGAGACTTGACTTGACCGTCTCCTGAAAAGGCCTTCTGAAATGGGGCTAAGGTGGGCGATAGCCTCCGAAGGACAGTGCCCAACAGGGGACAGGTCACTGTGGTTTCTTTGTGTGCACACACAATTGCAAGACCCCTCAGGCTCAGGAACCCAACAGTGGGGTTTATTTAACAAATGCGAAATGAGAAGTTCTGAAGGCCACGAGAGGCTGGCTAACTCACCCCAGATAGTGCCCATGGGGTCCAAAAGTCCTAAACAAAAGGCCGCTCATCCAAGATGGGGCTGTTCTGTCAACGAGGGCCTGGATCTTGTGACACACTGGCAAGCCACGGGCCAGGATCCAGTCAACACAGCTCGACGTGCTCACAGGAGGGGCCACTGAGATGAGGCCACAGCAGCCACAGCTGCAGCCGCCATAACACAGCCTGAAGGTCAGGATGGGCATCACTGGACGCTGGACCAGACAGCAGTGGAGGCAGCAGCATGGGAGGTGGTGCCACGAGGGCTCTCCGATGTGATGCAGAGACATGCCTGTCACCTGTCAACAGGGCTGGATAGCACTGGCCAGTAGTGCAGGTCACCTGGTCACCCTGCGCCTGGTTGCCCTACTACAAATGGTGTAGAAAGATCATTAAAAGCCTAAAAATGCCACTGAGGACCCCAGGACTCCTCTTTTACCTGTCTGCCCAGATCATAGAAAACCTGCTCTGTGCCTTGCAGGCGCTATAGCTGTCCAGTCTGGTGTCTGGCACTGACCAGTGGGTCTTGGGATTGCTGCCACGGTGATGCTGCAGCAGCGCCATCTGTGACTACCCCTGGCTGCCACAAATTAGTTGGGTCCTGATCCACTGCTTACCAGTATGCCAATCCCAGGCTCTTACTGGAGTGACAACTCTGTCCTACACCAGCAGCTTTTGGTTTTGACTACTGGATGTAGACACTCTTGGGTACGATAGTTGGCCATTTGTGGCTTTAGAAATTCACTTTATCTCAGTCACCCCTTTGTAAGTAAACCTGTTGTTGCATCCTGAGATTGAGCTGTGTCTTGTATTTGTGAGCACAAGGGTGTGAACCCACAGACTGTGTGCAATTCCCCCAAACTTACCTGTTTCAGGGGGTGCATATTTGAGGGGCTGATGGAAAGTGGGGCATTGAAGCTGATGGAGAAGATGTTGAGTTGTTTGTTGTAGTTCAGCAACTGTTTCTGCCGTTGTGGGATGACGCAAAATCTGCACCTGGGATTCATTTAGACTTTTATTCTTAATCAGTTGTTCTTCATAGACGCTGCATTCTAATCCCGATTTTGTTTTTTCCCTTTAATCAGAACTAGGTTGGCTGTGTTCTGAGGCAGATTACTTTTCTTCCATTGATTGCATTAGATTGAATCTTCTAGCAAGTTTTTTACTTTCCCCCTGCTTTCAGGATGGAAAAAAATGACTTGCTGTGGTGAGAAATGAGTTGTAGGATGCATAGGAGGGTGGTTAAAGGGTGTCCATCCTGTCCTTCCCTCTGACCCCTTCACTTTTTCCACCAGTGTTGGGAATTCTTTTTTTTTTTTTAAAGATTTATTTATTTATACATACAAGCTGGGGTACAGGCCAGAGGCATGGGGTGGCGAGAGGGTTCACCAGAGACAGAATGGGGAGCAGAACAGGCAGATCAGAAATACACTGCTGAGGGGAGCAGCGGGTGAGGCAGGAGAGGTCTGCCGCACCATGTGGGATTCTCCCTGGCTGGGTGTCGAACTTGCGTCGCGTGCTGCCGACAGCTCCACAGCGCAGTGCTCAACCGCTGCGCCACCAGGGAGGCCCAGTGTTGGGAATTCTTTAATAAGAACTGTCACTGAAACATCCGTTCTTGGATTTTTGGAAGATGGTGATACAGATTTTTGAGGGTCTGTGAATATTGGAAGGCAGGCAGGATTGTTCTAAGAACAGAGAGGGAATGAGGGAAGGAGAAAGAATGTTATTTATTTTTATATAATTTATATATGTTTTACATCATTGTTCATTTTTGTCCAGTGTTAGCTTTCTTTTCTCAGGTGTAGTCCCCATAGAATTCCCACCCCCAGTTCACCTGTGCACCATCACCAGTCCCTTGTGCTCTTCCCAAGGAGAAAGAGTGTTTCTTCCTTTATAGGAACCACACATACCTTCTGCTGTGGTTGTAAATGTTCCTTGGAATGTAATTCAGTCTTCTAGAACAGGGTCAGCAGACTTTCTGTAAGGGCCAGATCGTCGACATTCGGCTCTGTGCGCTGTGCGTGTCTGTCATAGCACAGGCAGTGTATAGCGGATGGTTGTAGCTGTGCACCAGTAAAACTTTATTTACAGAAAGGGGAAGCACATTGGGTTGAGCCTTTGGGCTATCATTTGCTGACCCCTGTTCTACAGCATTAGAATAAAAATTTGCTTTCCTCTGAGTGACTTCTAGGAATATGGTGTATAGTGTTCCCTTGTGATACCTGATGAGTGCCAGAATAGTTTCATGCCTTGCTCTCTGCTCTCTAGAGCTTAACAGTCTTGAGAAAGATTTGCAGTATTTCCTTTGAGTAGTGCGTTCCTCCTCCGCTGGCTCTCTGGGGGCCGGGGAGACTGAAGAGTGAGACTCCTGTAAGCTTTCCATTTGCTGGGAAAATGGCTTTTTAACTGCTAATACCACAGGTGCCAGGGTGGACCACCTAATTTTAATGTCCTGTTTGAGAGATTACCTTCTAATTGAGGTTCCTTGATGGGATGGGATATTATTTGAATAAACTTGACTCCCTCTAATGCTAGTACACGGATTCCTTCTCTCTAGTGTTATCTGGAGTGATTTGTAGAGATTAAGGGAGCATTTTAATATTTGTGTTTTCGGCATTTGAGACCACAGAGTAACCCTGCCTGGGCTATGTTAAGAATCTTGGAAAAGCTGAGGCACTGAATGTAGAATGAAATACAAACTGTCATCCCTTTATTGCCTGGAGTGTAATTTAAATAAATGAACCTTACAAATACAACTTTCCCTTTTGTGAATCATGAATAATTTGGCAGCATATTCCCAGATCTGAACAGTAGTTCCTGCTTTCAGCATCTGTAATAAAATAATTCTCCAGAGCATCTGAAATGAAATTCAGAAAATTGGATTTATGCTAATGTAGAACATTGGTAATGAACATTGAGATAATATAAAGTTAAAGGCAAAATATTCCTTATTTTGGCTTCAAAGCATCACAGAGATCCTTCTGGTTTTTGTGAAGTGACTGCGCCTTTCAGATCCCGCCCAGTGAGTGGTTGTCTGCTTAGATTTCCCATACCTCTGATTTATGGTTAAAACTTTGAAAGGTTTGTGCTAATGAGACATTTTTCCAAATAACTAATTTGTTCTCCAAAATGTATAAATTGAACCATTCTCTTGATGGTCTATGGTTTATAGTAATTTTGCCTCTTACTAAACTGATTTCTTGAAGGATGGACTGTAAGTAAATTTTGTTCCTTAAATGAATGTGAGGGTTAACAGTTCTAGGGGTGAGAGATGTGCAAGGTAGTAAAGAGTGTGTGTGTGTGTGTTTGTTTTGAATGAGTCAGGTTTTTAAAAATATTGAAATGGTTACAGACTTATATTTTTGAGGAATAACAATTTCTTCAAGGCATATTTCCTTTCTGAGGAAATAATGGTTTTTAATTAGAAGGGATGATTGAGGTCCGTCCTGCAACACCAGGGATAAGCTGGGCAGCACAGTGTTGACAAAAAAATGGGTTTGTTGTGTAACACATGAATGTCAGAATCTGCTCTTTTGTCTTACCTGACTTGGTTCCTTTTTTTTCTCCAGATAAATGTAAATGAAATTACAAGATTTTCAGATTTCCCCTTATCCAAAAAAACATTGAAAGGTAGGTATGTGGTATGCTTTTGGGGATCTTTTGTTGGATCTGCTGGTGCGTTTTTTTTACAGGGTGAAAGGTTTCTGGAGTTTAACCTGAAATATTATCTTGGCAAATAATTTTACTGTCATGAAAACCTGCAACATGAACCAATATTAATTCATTTGTGTCTTATGAAGGTGCCATTCTCCTCAGCCTTTCTAGACTGGGTAAGGAACAGTAGTACAAACCAACAAGATGCCAGGGCCTCTGAATACTTAAAACGAAACCTAACTTTATTAAAATATGCAAGATAACAAACATAAATGTGACATATTTTGTATTAGTTTGCCAGGATTCCCATAAGAAGGAACAATTGACTGTGGCTTAGTCTGCAGAAGGAGTCTAAAGATGAAGGGCTGGAGGGATGGCTTTCCTCGGAGGCCATGATGGAAGTGTCTGTCTATTCCTGTCTCCTTGGCTTACAGATGGCTGCTTTCTTGCTGCCTTGACGTTGTTGTCCCTCTGTGCATGACATCCTGGTCTCTTTCCACGTATCCAAATTCCCCTTCTTATAAGGACATTACTTGGATTGGATTAGGGTTTTGTATGCTCATGGGCTCATTTGGACTTAGCACATCTTTCAAGGTCTCTGTGAACAGTCACATTCCAGGTACTATAGGTTGGGACTTCAGCACATGGATTATAGGGATTGTAATCCATGGATTATAGCTCATAAAACTGTTATTTAGGAATATTCTAAGGTGTCACTCTCCGCCCTCCATACTGCCAGGTTTGCAAGAAGCCCAATACCGTCTGGTAACTGAGATACAGAAGCAGACCATTGGGTTGGCTTTGCAAGGCAAAGATGTTCTTGGAGCTGCCAAAACCGGATCTGGCAAGACTTTGGCTTTCCTTGTTCCTGTAAGTAGTTTATTCATATTGGGTCAGACCCTCTGTTCTCATTTTAAAGCATTCCCTGTCTAGATAGAAATAATTATGGAGAGAGTTGTTTCATGTTTTTCCTTGACGTCTGAAGACACTAAAGACTTTTGGGAAATCCTGAAGTCAATAATGGCCCATATATGCCATTTTTCTCGCATTTTGGAAGGTCAGTGATTACAAATCACGTTTCTGACCAGGTTGGGCAGTATAAATCCTATCACTTTGGACGCAGCGATGGAGCATTGTATTGTAACCAGTTGTCACTCAGTTGTTACTCCTGACTCATTAAACAAGATGTCTCTGACAGGCAGGGACATGCAGGGGCCAGGTGGAGACTTGGAATCAAAAAGCCATTCTCTCTAAGGAATTACTGAACATATGTTTGCTGTCTCCATCAAGGTGCTGGAAGCTTTATATCGTCTGCAGTGGACTTCAACAGATGGGCTGGGAGTTCTGATAATCTCACCTACGAGAGAACTGGCCTATCAGACCTTTGAGGTTCTCCGAAAAGTAGGAAAGAACCATGACTTTTCAGCTGGTCTCATCATTGGTGGAAAGGTTTGTCCTTTTGTCCTTCCCTTCTGTCACTTTTGTTGGAAACTTGTGGCAGTTGGCAGGGAAGAGGTGGAGATGTCATACCAGTTAGCCTTCTAGGCAGTGCTTTGTGGGGTGTAGTGCCCTGGTGTGTTCCTTACATTGAGAGTCTGGCTGTCAACTTTGTAGGCTCAGAAAGCCCATTTTGTCAGGTATTTGAGTAGCTCAGGTTCTGAGACTAATATTCTAATTGATCTGCAAATACATCACTGAGAGTTGGGAGAGATGACATTTCAGTGTAGTACAGCATCAGAGCATTCCTGGGTCAGAACAAAAGAAGATAGGCGATAGTTTTGAGAAATGCTTATTTTAGGTCTAGGCCCTTAGGTGTACCTAGAGGGCCCATAGCTACTCATATCTTCTAGACTGTGAAATAAATACTTGGATTCTTGAATTTATTTAAACGTAGACAAATAATATCACAGATCCTCACATATTTAAGTAGCCATCCCCTGCTTTAATAAGAATATTCTGTGGTTTCTGTTTCCAGGATAGAACCTCTAGAAAGTAGAGTGCTGAGTTTGCTTTTCAGTTCAGGAGGTGCAGCGAATGGTGTAGGAGCACCTGTTCCCTGCCCCTGGGGCTCCGCTGCAGAAAGGGGAATCTCTGCTCCTCACGTCCGTTTAGGCAGTGCTGGCAGGTCTGAGCAGAAATGAAGACTGGGAGCATTCTTGTGATAGCTTCCTTGGCCTTGAAATCTTGGGTGTGATTAAGGAATTTTGAGCTCTTCAGGTTTTCTTTAAGAATTTTTATTTGGCCCAGAAATTTGAATGTGCTGCAGAAATAGAAGGGAGAAATTATGTTTGTGTCTAGAGTAGGTACATCGCTGTGATGAATGCCACATGCAGATGGCTTTTATACTCTAAGTACACAGGCTGCTCAGTGATGTGTCTGTGTAATCAAAGGAAACAACTGTTTTCAGGATCTGAAACATGAAGCCGAGAGGATCAATAACATAAACATACTTGTTTGCACGCCAGGCCGGCTTCTCCAACACATGGATGAAACAATATGCTTTCATGCGACCAATCTTCAAATGTTAGGTGAGTCTAATGGATTTCTAAGGAAGAAACTCTCAGACTTAAAGGGCCCTCATTCATTGTAATGTTAGAACTATTGTATTGTAAAATAATGATTAAAGACAAAGCAACTTTTGGCATATGGGTTCTAAATGCAGAGATTGCAACTAGACTTTTCTGCTTGAAAATCTAGAAGAATTATATTCTTTTCATATAAGATTTTTTTAAGATTTATTTTTATTTATGTGTACAAAAACTGGGCATAGGCCAGAGCTGTGGTGGGTGAGAGGATTCACCAGAGACAGGGGGGAACAGAACAGGCAGATCTACTGAAATACACTGCTGAGGGGAGCAGCGGGTGAGACAGGAGAGGTCTGCTGTGCCATGTGGGTCAGCTCCCTGGCCATTGAACTCATGCAGTGACTAACGATAGCTTGATAGAGCTGAGATTTAACCCCTGAGCCACCAGGGAGGCCCCCTTTTTATATACTTAATGTACTCTTATATGTGAAATTAAGCACTTCAGTATTTGACGCTGCTAAGACTTTTAACTTATATATTTACATCTGATGACACTGCCTATCATGTATTTAAGTCAATTTTTTATTTTGGGATAATCGTAGAGTTACAGAAAATTTGCAGCGATAGCTTAGAGATGCTGTGTGCTGGTTCCCCAGTTTCCTCTGGAGTGACATCTTACATAACTGGGGCAGGGAGGGGGTGCTTTCTCAAAAGTAAGACATTAATATTGATGCATTCTATAAATTCCAGCTTCTACATGTCACTTGTTTATTTTCTAGGATCCCATTCAGGCTATACCACATCACATTTAGCCTAATACATAGTTTAAATGTTGTAGTTCCATTTGATAAAGTTCTTTTCCCTTTTTTAGTCCTTGATGAAGCAGATAGAATCTTGGACATGGGCTTTGCTGATACCATGAATGCTATTATTGAAAATCTCCCCAAGAAACGTCAGACTTTACTTTTCTCAGCTACACAAACCAAATCTGTAAAAGATCTTGCACGATTGAGTTTGAAAAACCCTGAGTATGTCTGGGTTCATGAAAAAGCAAAGTACAGGTATGTGCTCTTTGAAACCATATTTAATTCAGTCAAAATCAGTGTTCTCCAGTAAGAATTTGATATTTCAAATTAATGCTACTTTTAAGAATAATAAATGTGTATTCGTAAAAATCTGAATTTGTGCAGTTTTAAATGTGAGAATACTCTGATGCAGTATTCTAGGAAATGTATTTTTTCATAAGATGTTAACAGATGGTTAGTCACTATCCATAATAAAATGGGGGTGAATTGGGGTGGAGGAGATATATTCCTGGAGAGATAAATAACAAATATTGAGTAAAAGTAAAACAATTCCCTTTAAGACTTCTCAGAACTTTTAAGGTTCTCATAGGCATTGTGATTTCTCTAAAGCATCGAAGAGGAATATTGCTTCTTTCATTTATCAGTGTCATTTGGCAGCAGAATCTTCTTTTTAACTTCATTATGTAGGACTAATGTTGTCTGGAACACATTTTATCAAATGCTTTAATTTCTAGCAAAATACCTTTCTGTTTAAAATGTTCAAGCAACTTTTTTCTTGACCTCATTGAAAATGGAAAATAAGATATATGTGTTTGTGTCTGTAAAAGTTGTAGGGGTGTTTGTGGTTTATAAATGTATTGGTGGAATAAGGTTTTTTAGAAATTTTATTTAAGAAGTTTTACTGAGGTAACATTGGTTTACAGCACTGTATATGATATAGCAGTATGGGATCACACCCTTCAGGTGTTGTACCATCGCACACTCACCATCAAGGCACACGCAGGCCTTAGCCATAGTCCATTGTTCCGCATTCCCACTCGCAACAAAGTCTTCCCTTTCCCTTTCTGATAACTTCAATTCTACAGTCCGATTTCTGGGGTTTGTTACTGGTTTAGTATCTGACCTTTTGTTTTTCTATATTCTACATGTAAGTGAAACCATCTAGTACTTGTCTTTCTCTTTTTTAAAAAAGATTTATTTAGTTATGCATGTAAGAACTGGGGTGTAGGCCAGAGGTGCGGTGGAGAGGAGAGTGGGGTAGTGAGGGGTGCACCAGAGACAGAGTGGGAAGCAGGATCTACTGAAATACAGTGCTGAGGGGAGCAGTGGGTGAGACAGGTTTCACCAGAGACAGAGTGCAGAGTGGGGAGCAGAACAGGCAGATTTACTGAAATACACTGCTGAGGGGAGCAGCAGGCAAGACAGGAGAGGTCTGCTGGGCCATGTGGGTCAGCTTCCTGGCTGGGGATCAAACTCCTGCTGCAGTGGCTGCTGATAGCTTGATAGCGCTGTGACTTAACCCCTGCACCACCAGGGAGTTCCAGTACTTGTCTTTCTCTTTCTGATTTATTTCACTTAGCATAATTCCCTCCGTGTTGTCACTAATGGCAAGACTATCTTTTTTTCAATAGCTGAGTAGAATTCCACTGTGTATATACACTGCATTTTTCTAATTAACTACTGTCCTTGGGCTTTTTTTTTTTTTCATACCTTGGCTGTTATAAATAGTGCTGCAATGAGCAGAGGATTGCATATACCTCTCAAATTAGTGTTTTTACACTCTTCACGTAGATATCTAGGAGTGGAATTGCTGGATCATATGGCAGATCTATTTTTAATATTATGAGAAAACTCCATACTGTTTTCCATAGGAGCTGAACTAACTTGCATTCTCACCAACAGTGTATGAAGGTTTTTTTTTCTCCACATCCTTGGCAACACATGTTGTTTGTGGTCTTTCTTGATATGGGCCATTCTCATAGGTGGGAAATAGGTTTTATAGTATATTCTGATATAACTAGAAGTGTGCGTCTATGTTTCACATGATCATCGTTGCAGACTATGGAAATACTCTTTTTCCAGAAGTGTTTTCCAGTGATTAGTTCAGTTTGTAATTATCTCTGTATGGATTCAGCTCTACCATTATTTCTGTCTTAGAGCTTTCATTTCGTGCCATGAAATGTTAGTCTAAAACAATATAGATTGGGAAAATGAATTGGGTTGTCCTGCTGGAATGTCTTCATATACAGGAAATATGGGCATTCTGGTCCACCTTGACCTTATTCAACCAATAAATGTCCAGGATTAAAATGTCACAAGAAGCCAGCCTCTCCACTGTCTGGTGATCCTAATGGATAAGGTTCGGAGAATCTGAGTACTGGTAACTTTAAATATTAAGAGTTCATGAATGGAATAGCAAGAGTTACTTGAGCTACTGCTTCCTTCTTAGCTTACTATTGGGTAGACATTGGCCTTTGTAAAGTTGTGTTGAAAGAGCTTATTGAAGTTCTTGGTACAGTGAATTTGATAACCTAAAGCCTTTAGAAATGTGGATTATATTTCTTAGTTCTTTATGCTGTTTGCTTTCTGCTTTTTTTCAAAACTCATTAGTGTTTCTTACCAGATACTGATTTTTCAATCATTGGAAAGTTTCTAAACCTTTTATAGTTTATCAGTTAATTGTGCATATTATTCCTTTTGCCAGTCTCTGTAGATAGTAAGGGTTGGTTATTATCTGTAGATCATAGAGTTTATTGGGAAAAAACTGACTGTTTATTTCATAAATGATTTTCACAATGCATTTCTATCATCTGTAGAAAATGTGACTTTCAGAAAACATTTAAGAAGGCAGATCTTAGTGCCATCCTTCACAGAACTTCAGTTAGATGATAATGACTGCAGTGCTCTGTAATTTCAGATTCACCTGGAGCACTATAAAAAGCAGATGCAGCTGTGAATTTTGTCATTATTGAATTTTCCCCTCTAGCAGCTTATCAGTTGGGTTAATATTCCATGAGAGCTAATAGTCAGGAGTATTTTAAGGCATTGTAGAATATTCTCAAATTGTGAAAGACCAGAAAAATAAAATTTAGATCTTTCTGAAGTTGTGTATCAGAGTATGTAGAAAAAGTATGCCAGAGTGTGTTCTTTTATTGCTGCATTAGCAGAAGGGTGGTATTATCTTTTTAAGAGAAAATAGTTGTCTTTGGACCAGACTGATTTGCTATATTTTACATTGAATATAAATTGATTCTGGTGAATTATGAAGCATTTCAAATTTAAAATAATTATTCTGAGCTTATGTTAGGGATTTTTTTATACAAATACTGAGTTTTATTACAATATTTAACATGTAAAAGCTAGCATATTAATATAGCATATATGTATTTTTTTATATCTCCTTTTCCCTCCCCTCCCCTTACTTAGCCTCAGAGATCTCATAGGGTTTATTGATGTCCACAGGTTTTTGAAAGTGTTTTATGTTATTGAATTGTCTGCTATGTAAATGTCCAGTATTTGTTTTTATTGCTCTTTCTTTACTACACATAATTCTCTCATGCTCCCTCCATTTTGTTGAAAATGGCTGCATTTTATCCTTTCTTATGACTGAATAGTATTCCATATTGTGGACATACCACATTTTCTTGATCCAGTTGTCTGAGGCTATCTCAGCAATTGTAAATAATAGTGCTGTGAACACTGAAGAACATAGAGATTTTTGTGTCGTTGGTTTCATATTCTTTGGATATATGCCCAGGATTGGGATTGCTGGGTCTCTGAGTTTATGTTATTAGATGCAGACAAATTTAATGTGTTTCCTGTTAATTTGAACCATCTTTATGAAATTATGGGTTTCATAATACATGCACATGTACATACATAGGTACTTAATAGTCGTGCCTCAACATCCAGTTTCATATTAGTCTACTTTCTTTTGGTCATTGTGTTTACACAGTGAATTTTTTCTATCCTTTTACTTTCTCAGTTGTGTATGCCCTTACAGTTTAGATTTGTCTTTGTAAGCAGCATCTGGTTCTATTATTTATTGGTATGGTAATTGATTTTAACTGGAACATTTAATTCATTGATACTTACCTGTTTTCTTCTCTGCTCCTCAAATACTTATTTGTAACGTACTGTAATTCAACACATTTTTAAAGCATCAATATTTAGACTGATCCGAATACTTATTCTTGTGTTTTTATTTCTTGCATTTTCTACGGCTCAAAGAATCTACTTTTTAATTCAGGATTACTAGGGAAAAATTCTGTTTTGACTTTTCAGAAAGCCTCTATTTTATTGTTTTTGGAACGAAAACTTGATAGGTTTTTTTTCCTCTTCAGTTCAAAAATATCTTTTATACCCTAGCTTCTGTTATTTCTGTTAGTGTTAGGTGATAGGTCTTTTGTTCCTTTAAAGGTAATGTATGTTTTTAAAGATTTTTTACTTTAATGAGGATGAGAATAACGAGAGTTCAAAAAGAAAAAGAACATATGGTTGGACTTAAAAAAATATTTTATTGGGTTTCCCTGGTGGCACAGCGGTTGAGCGCTGCGCTATGGAGCTGTCGGCAGCTCGCGATGCGAGTTCGGCGCCTGGCAGGGGAGAATCCCACGTGGTGCGGCAGACCTCTCCTGCCTTGCCCGCTGCTCCCCTTAGCAGTGTATTTCCATTGCTCTTCCTGTTCTGCTCCCCACTCTGTCTCTGGTGAACCCTCTCACCGCCCCACGCCTCTGGCCTGTACCCCAGCTTGTATAAATTAATAAATCTTAAAAAAAAATATTTTATTATCTTTGAGCTTTAGCGAAAACACAAGTGGTGCCAGGACAGATTACCTTGACCTTGGTTACTCTGCCTTTTAGGCTCTGGGCCATTCTATTTCTGTCTTGTCTATAGCCCTGACTCATAGCATACACTGATTGACAGCATAGCTTCCCCCCTCGGGGTCTCAGCTAAAAGACAGGCGCACCCTTCCACCATGGAAGCTTGCTCTGAGTTTCTGAGAACCAGGAAACTACTGGAATCTGTTCTGCTCCCAGCTTCCCACTTAGCATTTTTGCTTGTTTCCACTCATTTTGCCTGCGTGTGCTGAGTTTAGGTTGGCATACTCTTAACAAGGAAATGGAAGAATTTGAGATTCAGTTTTTTGTGGTCTCCTTCTCTTTAGGGTCTTGGACTGACATATGGAAGCCTAAGGCTGCTACTCATCTCACATCTGTCTTACCAATGAACCGATGCTTTAAGGGGAAAGTGAAGGTTAATGTGGGACTTGCTGTGGTGTTGGTTTCCATTTTCTCCTTCAGCACCTCAAGTTCTAGCTGTCTTGGTTCTGCTATATTGTTTTCAGTGTTTTTTGTTTTGTTTTATATTAACCCAGTTTTTGTAGTTCTCTCAGCCAAAATATATGATAAAACAAGCCCATTTATGGCAGGAATGATAGCTTTTTAATCTTAAAGTTTAAGTCAATGATGATTAATGCATAAATTCATTATTTCAGTAGCATATGAAAAATTGTGATCTTCTGATTGTTTTCTTTGTTGATTATAATACTTTTATATCAAAAAGCTTTACCATACCACCTATTTGGTTATCTGAGGTATGGTTGTTACACAACCAGGATACCAGAATGCATGCTTTGATGTTTTGACTGAGTTTGTTCTCTAGCATTTTTCTAGGGTGAGCTTTTTTCCTTTATGATGATGAATTCATAGACTTCATGATATTTAATGATAAATCAATGATTTAAAGATATTAAGTCACAGATTTAAACATACTTTTTTCGCTTTGAGTGAATAGAAAATATTACTGTATTTTGAATATTCACATTGTTTTTCATCGTCCCAAACCTGCCTAGTAGGAGGTTCAATTTGTTACCTGGTCCTCTACACACATCTCAGCAATCTTTGGCTTCCTTGCTTTCTGACATAGTAGTCACCTTACACATTTCTGTCCCATGTAGAATCTTTTCAGCCAGATATTGTACTTAGATATTATAGTCTAGGTGCTAGTAGGTGTGTACTTTGTTCAGGTTTCTCAGTGAGCAACTATTTTCTTTAAAAGAAAGCACAGTTCACGTTGATACGTAGAAATCAAATTTAAGATAATAGCCTTTTACTCAGCCTCTTTGATTTATGTATATGTACTTTTTTATACACACCCATATAGCTCTATACATATGTATGTAGATACATACATACACATATGTGCACATGTATATATGTATAATGCCAAACATCTTCATTCTTAATATCTTAATATCTTATTGTTTGGATGTATTTGCTTCATTTATCAGTGTATCATGGGTTAAGGATAATACCAGTATTACTGTAAACAATGAAATTACCTATGAGCTTTAGCTTTCTTTGCATCTTTTCCTTCATATATCCCAGTAAGAATGTAACAGATTCCTTTGAAATAACTTTTCTGTCATTTAGCTATTAACTTGATATGTATAGAGAGAGGCTCATTTGTTTTATTTTGCTTTTTAAAAAAATTCAGTTCATTCTCTTTTGAATATTTCCTATGGAGAGCCAACTTTTAGTTTTTGGGTTGTCTTTTTTTTTTTTCACTTCTTTTTTTATATAAACATATTATATATCCCACTCTAATAAATGGTTAGCAAATTTTATGTACTATTTTGCTTTATGCTTCTTTCTCTTAACATTGTATCCTAGAGTTTACTCCACAGCAACACAAAGATAGATCCCCCATTTTTCTTTCTTACAGTTGCATGACACTTGATTGTGTGGATGCATAATCGTTCCCTACTGATGGACATATGAGTTGACTTTTATCTATTTTGTTTTATGAGTACCATCTTCTTTAATCCCTTAAATGTCAAAAGTGGTTTTATCTTGTTACACATTGTTTGCTTGTGTCTCCAAGTGTCTTTACAGTTTTTGACTCAGGGTCCAAACAATAATAGCATCTTTTCATCAGTTTTTACGACAGAATCCTAGAAGTAGGTTTATTAGTTCAAAGTGTAAATGTTTGTGTATGTCTGTCTAACATCTTATGAGACATCCTAAATATGCAGCAAAATTGAAAGAATTTCACATTGAACACCTTATACCTGCCACTTGGTAGCATTAGCTATTCATTTATCCATCCCTTAGCTGTACATCAATTCATCTTATTTTTGGTGCATTTCAAAGTGAGCTGCAGGTATCTGTACAGTTCTCTAGGTGCTTCAGTGCACATGTCATTAGAATTCATTGCTATAGGGATTTTACTTTCTTGATGTAAGATTTACATACAAAGACATGAATGAATCAGGAGTACATTTGCTGAGTTTTGGTAAGTGTGCCTATCTCTGAAGCCCACCTCCCTGCTGCAGTGTGCTTTACCATCAGCCCAGCCGGCTCATTTTGCCCTTCTGTTGATCTGCACCCTACCATTTCAGAGGTGACCACTATTTGCACATGTATTATTGATATGTACTGTATGAGGGATTTTGAATGTATTTTAGCCATGTGTTGAGTTCATTTCCTAAGGGACAACTGAGAAATTCTCTTCTGGGGTATACGTATATAAATGTGTATATGAGAAATTTGAGTGGCATGCCATTGTTAAAATTTGTTTTTGCTTTTTTTTTTTTTTGATTTGATATTCAAGGTTACCCAACATGGTCTGTTTTTAATATTTTCCCTCTTTTATCCCCACAAGCACCCCTGCCACACTGGAACAGAACTACATAGTTTGTGAGCTGCAGCAAAAAATAAGTGTGCTATATTCCTTTTTGAGAAGCCACCTGAAGAAGAAAAGTATTGTATTTTTCTCCAGTTGTAAAGAGGTATACTGTGTTTACTTTTCTAATGTTATGCATGTCAAATCATTCTTTCTAAAATTTTAGTCAACAAATAGCACTTTTTCTTTCTATTCTGTTAGGTAGTGCTGGATGTGCTGAGGGATCTGTTAGATAATGAGAAGCCTGTGTCTTAGTTTTAAAGGAATCAGTGGATGAGACATCAAACTCAATAAGGGCAAAAAGTGTCTTTAATTTCAAAATTGTTAGCACATAGCACAACCCTTAGAATGTAGCCCTCACTAGATATTGGTAGAAGAGTTGAATGGCTGGGCTCACCAGAGGGCTTACCATACAGTGATAACTCCGCCCTCTGTGAATGCTCAACTGACTGTGTGTGGCTAGGCCTCCAGGTCTTTGTTTCTGCTGATCTCTGGTCTCCCCGTAATCCATGTCTTCACCCTGATGCTGGGGGATCCTTTAATATCTTTCGAAACCAAGCTCAAATATTACACTTAGAAGTTGTGTGACACTCTTGAATCCCCTTGTTATTCTCATTTCCTCCTCATCTTTTTAGTATTTATATTTTCATTCAGCTACCAAATATTTCTTCACTGCTAGCTATGTGCTATGAAGAAAGGATCCAGGGATGTATAAGAAAACTTGGCAAACTCGGCAAGCCAATGAATTTTACCTGCAGCATGGTAACTGGTAATTGAAAGCAATCCGACCCCCCAAACAAACAAACCAACAAAACTTGATCTGTTATCTCAAAGAGAAGGGACTGTGCTTTATGTGTGTGTCACTTTTCCTCTACTGTGTTTTAGAGTCTCTGATGACATGTAGTTGGCATATAGTAGGTCGATTGTAGATTTATTACTTCTGGAGTAGTTTAGCATGATAAATATGCAGGTTAGTTTTCCTCCAGCTTATGGGGAGGCTAAGTGGTGGTCTCTCTTGTTGGGGAAAGTGCAGAACTCATCATTTTGTCCTTTTACATTATAAAGAATGACTTTAGGTTTTTCTTTTCTGAGGGATCTGTTTTAGAGTTCTTGAACTTGACATCTTTTAAAGCAGAGTTTTGTTTTTGGTATCTGCATACAAGGAAATTTTATAATTTTTATTTGAAATTTCTATTCCCTAGCGCGCTGCCTTTCCTCTTGCTGCGGTTGAGGACGTGTCCTTGCATCTGTCTGGTGCCAGCCCCCTGCATGCACTCCAGACCCCGTCCTCTCTCCCGAGCCAGACCACTGTTAATGCAGATACCCTTTCTCTTCATTTCCTCCCATCATTCTTTGATGTCGTCTCTGTAAAGAATAAAAAAATAAATCTCTTGTCTCACTTCCTGCCTCTTTTCTGTTTTTCTTGACTACAGACACTTTTAAAGACTTAGCTCTGTTAGCTCCATCTTTGCCTCATCTCCTCAGTCCTCTTCAGAGTCAGTTCTTACTAGACATGGCTTGCCAGAGTCAGTGGTCACTTACTAGCCCTCATCTTTTTTTTAAAGATTTTTATTTATTTATACATACAAGCTGGGGTACAGGCCAGAGGTGTGGGGTGGCGAGAGGGTTCACCAGAGACAGAGTGGGGAGCAGAACAGGCGGATCAGAAATACACTGCTGAGGGGAGCAGCGGGTGAGGCAGGGGAGGTCTGCCGCACCATGTGGGATTCTCCCTGGCTGGGCGTCGAACTTGTATCGCCGCTGCTGACAGCTCCACAGCGCAGCGCTTAACCGCTGCGCCACCAGGGAGGCCCACTAGCCCTAATCTTTCTTGACTGCTCAGAAGCATGAACACAGAGACCAAACCTGTTAGCTCCCTTTGCTTTCAGATTGCTCTGTTAGCCTGCTTTGCTGGCTTCTCCACTGCCCACGGTTTGGATTGCTTCAGACCTCTACACTACCCTTTTTCCATCAATTCTCTTTCTAGGTGACCTCTTTAGTTCTGTAGTTTTCACTTCCAGCTAATTCTGGCAACTGCCAAATCCACATCTTAAGCTATGACTTCTTCCTGAGCTCCAGACTTGAATATCTGTTTGAGTACTGAATATTTCCAATTGTGTGTCATCTCAGTTTGAGGCATTTCAAATTTAATGTGAGAAAAACAATTTAAGATTTCCCATCCCTGAGATATACTCCCTCCTACTCTCCCCATTTTTATACAGGATTGAATCCTTAATTCTCGTCTTCTGCATCTTGTATTCAAATTGACAACTCTCATCAGCTCTCCCATTTCTTATCACCTCCCATGCGAAGAGCAGTGTGAAAATACTGAAAATGCTTAACTCTGCTTAGCCTACTGGTTGGCTTCTCCATTGCGTCACTTCCTTTCCTATCATTCTTCTACATCGTAGCCAGAGTGATCTTTGGGGAAAGTGGAAACTGCAATTTGTCGCAGCTTAATTCCTTCAGTGACTTTTGTTTCTGTAAGTTAGAATTAAATTCCTTACTTAGAATTGACATGACTTTTTCTTTATAGGTCTTCTAACTCAGCTAGTTTGTTCAGGTGCCAGGAATTAAAGTTCAGCACTGATTCCAAAAATGCAGATTGCAGAAAGTTTGCATGGGCTCGCTTTACGTGTCCTCTGTTTCCATATGTGCTTTTCTGAGTTAGGTTTGCTTGAGAGAAGTCTTGGGTATGCAGGTTCTCCTTTCCCATCTCGCCTGTCTTGGTGGCCCTTTTAAATGCTTTGCAAAAGAAAGTTGTGACACCACTTATCACTAATCTTGTTGGTACATAGTCTTGGGGTCAGAGAAACTCCCTGGCACCAATACTGCCCTTCAGCAAGTGAGTGGCTAATGATTAGATAGCAAGACATTTTGCAATTCAAGTAGCTTTCCATTTTTTTCAGTGAATTTTGAACAGAGATTTAGTGTAGTTTTGAGCTGATGAATAAAATTACTTGTAATAACCTGTCATTCATGGTTTTGATGTACTTTACAGGAGCTCAAAGAGTTAAGATTTCTTCTGGTCCATGTTCTGTATTTTCATGAAGACATTTTCTCAACATGTAAGAGAAAATAGGGATAAATGCTGCTGTAGTCTGCCTAGGTCTACTAGTCCGTTTCATTCATTTATAAATGCATAAACTAAAGAGAGAAAAACCAAAAATGTCCTTTCTATCTAGTCTCATATCAAGAGATGTATTTAAAATAAAGTTGTTTTTTTCCCTATGTCGAACAGTTCTATCAAATTCTAATCTTGTTTTGGTTAGTTCTGTACTAATAACATAATAGCTCATTCTGAAAAGAGACCTTTTAATGCAACGTTAGAGCACCGGAAGTTCAAAAGAAGTTAAAAACTGATGTTCATAGTTTGTTGTGGAAAATCGTGATTTGTGATAAAATGATCCATAAGAGGCTTTAAAGCATGAAATTATTAAGATAGAATTTTTGGGGTTAAGAAATAAGTTTAAGGAGGGAAAGAAATGATGTGAAATTTCTTCTCAAAGGGGAGTTTCTTCACATTTTGTTCAGGGCCTCCTAACAACATTCTTCACAGTTGAGGGTCTCATCCCACAGCATAGTCTCTTGTTATTTTTCCATATTGTTAAGCAGTTGGCAGTGGGTATCAGATTGCTCTGCTCTTTAGAATCTACTAGATATATTCCCAAGACATAATAAGCATTTTAAAACATCAATGTTGACATTTTTCCAGAAACTGCTTTCTTTGCAATCACTTACATTTTGAAAAATGTTAGATATCAAATGAAAAATGTAGAAGGACCATATTTTTCCCCAAAATTCTTTTAAAAAATAATGTGAACAACAAGTATTTGAAGACCACAGTTTCAGGCTCCATTTTCCCTTCTGTGCTCTATTTTTTCACCGTGGAATATTTTTCCTTAAGGCATCTATAGCGTTCATGGTGTTCATGTCGAAGGCTTACTTAACCCTGCTACCCAAAAATCCCAGACTCCTTTTTCTTTTGCTGTCTAGGTTCAGTATCTGTACCGCGTGTTCTGCAGGCTCCGTCCTGGTGTTTCTATCCTGGCCCTGCATGGTCGACAGCAGCAGATGAGAAGAATGGAAGTCTATAATGAGTTTGTCCGCAAGAGAGCTGCAGTGCTTTTTGCTACTGATATTGCAGCCAGGGGGCTGGGTAAGAATGTGTTTTAAGAGGAGATAATCTGTGATCATGGAAATACAATTTACTTATACATGGGGATGAGTGTATTTTGGGACTTCAACTAGTTTGACTGGAAGAATTGCTCTAGTAAGAGAAATAAGTAATTGATAGCCTATTAATGTTAGTCATATCAGCTACATCAGTGAAAATTCCCAGATTTTCATCATTTGTGTTTTATCGTGTCATGATAATTACATCACAGAATTCTAGGAGCCTACAAAATTAGAGGAGGGTTAAAGTTTTAAATATAGAATGTCCTGTTTCTTTCAGAATTGGGACCTTGATAAATATAACTGATAAGAAAAACAATGAAGTCCATTCTTTCTCCAGCTACCTAATTTTTATTTAAAATAATTAATAGTTAATGTATTCATATTTTCAAGAAGTCACTGTGCTGATATTAAACAAATGGTGGATTTGTGATTTGTGATTAGTTAAGAGGTAAGAACAAAGGATGAGAATAAATAAGAGGTAATGTGAATTCTTCGCTTAATTTTTTTAAATTATGGCAAACTTTAAACATACACAAAGAGAATAGGTCTTGTCTACCTCCTACATACATGGCCCAGCTTTAGTAATGAGCTTTGGCTGATCATGACCACTTGAAATCTGGCCAGTGCAAATGAGGAAGGAATGGGTTTTTAATCTTCCATGGTTTTATTTATCTTCTGTTAATACAATTTTAATTTCAGGAGAAATAGCTGTGGTGTTGAGCTGTATGGAATAGAGTCTGATATCTTTGAATTGCAGAAAACTTACCTTAGAATTTTTACTTGGTGTTTTGGTTAAGTAAACACTTAGTATTTATATTCTTTTTTTTTTTTAAGGGTTTCTTTATTTATGCATACAAGCTGGGGTACAAGCCAGAGGCATTGGGCGGTGAGAGGGTTCATCAGAGACAGAGTGGGGAGCAGAACAGGCAGATCGAGAGAAATACACTGCTGAGGGGAGCAGCGGGTGAGGCAGGAGAGGTCTGCTGTGCCATGTGGGAATCTCCCCGGCTGGGTGTTGAACTCCTATCGCTGCTGTCGACAGCTTCACAGTGCAGTGCTTAACCGCTGCGCCACCAGGGAGGCCCAGTATTTACATTCTTTTGATGCTGTGATTTTTGCTGCTAAGGCAATTTGTGTACTTAGATGGTTTCCTTCTTCTTATCTTTTAAATAACATTTTCTTCTTTCACTCCCCTTATTTTCTCTTCCTGGAAGAATATTTGACTTCTTTGATTTTCTAATGTTTCTGCTTCTTTTACTGCACATCTCATTGTCTTTTCTTGTTCTTCACAGAAGATTTCTTGGCTATATATTTCAACTTTAATCTTAAAATTATAATAAAGTGCTAAGAGTGCTTTAATAGCCTCCTTGGTTAATGGATGCAGTGTCTTATCTTTCTGAAGACAATACATTTTTAAAAGTTCTTTCCACAATTTGTTTCTCTGGAGTATCATCTTTACTCTTTGGAGCTGTCTTTCATTTTTGAGGCTTTTCCCTGTGGACTTCAATTGGATGGCCTTTTTTATATAACAATGAGATACCAAAAGCTTATTTGAAGAGATATGTACATATATGGCGCTTGTTAATCTAATGACTGGAATGAGGACTAGTGAAAGAATGAATGGAAACTTCAGTAACCAGAAATATAGACAGGGATGAGTAGTTATTGCTGGGAAATGGGACGAGGGACTTAGAAAGACATCATTAACTCAAAGACAGATGGGAAAAGAAGGGAAAGTAAACTTTCATTTAAATGTAGAAACCAGTTTCATGGTTCCTGAGAACCCATGAGAACTGGGCCTTTTAGGGTTATTAAATTTTGGGGTATTTCATTATTTGTGTGACACAAAACAATCTGTCTCTTCTGTGTCAGACAGAATAATCTTCACATTAATACACTGCCACTAATTTTAGTTCACTTTGTGAAAGAAGAGACATGCTTGCTATTATCTCTTGATTCACACAATTAACTTTATTTTTAATAGAGTTTGTGATAGAAAGTCCTGGATAGTAATTTTGTGAAATAAAAATGGTGTGGCAGGGCAGATCTCAAAACTGATTTCCTAACTTGACTTGCTTTCTGTATAGATTTCCCGGCTGTGAATTGGGTTCTTCAGTTTGATTGTCCAGAGGATGCCAACACATACATTCACAGAGCAGGTAGAACTGCCAGGTAGGTATGCTGGCTCATTTCTTTGCCTTTCGGTGCAATCTTAATATGAAAGCAGTTTTGCAGTGTAGGTTGATAGCAGCTGATCAGCTGTTGTAAGTCATTATGGCCAAGACTTGATCATCTTGCTGAGAAAAATCCATTAAAATTTTACCTCAGTTTTCTTGGTCGAACTTTCTTCGCTTTCTAAACTTTTCACCAAAACTGCTCATTGAAACTCCTCTCACTGCACCTTAATGACCTCCTTGGTAAGGTATAGGACTGTTATTCAGTCCCTATTTCTAGATGAGGAAACAGTCTCTGAGCAGTTACACATTTGTTCAGAGATCCATAGAAACAGGATCGAGCCCGCATTCTCAGTCCTCTAGGCCAGCTCTGTACCTTCACCTTCTGAGGAATGGGCTCTGGTAAGCGGCACCTTATTTGTGCCTTATATTTGCTAATGAGCTGTGTGAGAACTATTTGGAAAAGAACATAGCAAAGTGATTAGCGTTAAGGACTAAATGACATAGAAAGGTATCTGAATGAAAAGGATTGCCTGCTGTCATCGATGTTGAGGTTGCAGGGAAGTTGGTAGATACTGCACGTAGAATTGTAAATTGTTACATTAGCATTTTCCTGGATACCATTTGGTAATACTTACTAAAAGTAAAGTTACCAAAAGTAGAGTTCTATCCTTTCACCTCCATGATTCCACATGCAGAAATTGATGTTAAAAAGTAGAGTTGGATAAAATTTCAGTAAAGACACTTGTCTTACTGATATCTGTAAAGGTTAAGAATTTGAGGCAACATAAAATAACACTGGTCAACAAATTTTTACAAAAGTCATGTTACTGAAATAAAATTAGTCATTTCCTATCAATTTGTATGTGCTCAACACGAATATGACAGTCAAATTCTAATTTTGGCTCTAGTCTTTTTTGTAATCTGCAATAATTGATGTTTACATCACGAAATGGATGCCAATAGTAATAGGTCTATGGTTAATACCTGTAAAAAATCAAGTCATAGACTACTTATATTTCTTCGCTTGTCTCTTGTACAGCTGTTCAGGGATAGAATAGATGGAAGACGGTTTCCATTGTGCAAAAGCACAGCCTTAACACTCAGTTTTGAAGAGCCTAGAATTAGTCACCTCTGGGTCATGAGTGATTTCTAAGGCATTCATAAGCCCTCAATTTTGGAACACAATACCAGAGTCCTTTCCTTTCTGAAGAAGGGCTCCAGTTGGTAGTGGTGCTTTCAATATAAAGTAATTATGACATCTTCTGGAAGATTCCATTGTTGGAGTCTTGATCCTAGCAATTCTGCCTTGTTCTTGGATAAGTCCAAATCATGAACCAGGTCATTCAGTTCTTCCTGTGTTAGTGTGTGGGGCTGATGATGCACGACAGTGAAAATCTGGATCACTGCACGCTGATGGAACAGGAGAAGAACAGGTGAACTCACCCTTTTCCTCATCAGATGAATCAAGAGAATATTCTGCTGGAGGTTCTGGAATAGGAAGTCCCTCACCATGTCTGGTCCCTCACCATGAACTGGTCTCATTGCCGACAGAATGTTTGGGTAGACTATTCTCGACTTCTTTTGCTGCATTATTCCTCTGGAAAGAGAAGGAACCAAGCAAAAGTAACAGTCTTTTATGTGGTTGCTTGGCTCTCTCCACACCATGGGGACTGCAAACGGCATTGATGGTCTTTTGCCATTGAACCACTGTGAAAGCTGTGTTGTACATGTAGCACAGCATATATGCGGGGCCCAAGGCTTGCCTTGGTCACCAACCTTGCATCTGAAGTAGAGATGATAAGCCTTCTTCACTTGAGAAGTGACGCTTTTCTTCTGGTTGGCAAATGTCAATTCCCCACAAATAAGAGCAGAAATTGTTCACGCTATTAATGCACTTTCGAGGCATGACTGTTCTGTATTGTGCCTAAATGGATAAAATCATAACAGTTCTATGGAACAGTAGCTTAAACTGTCTCGTACAAAGCCTGAAATATTTTCAATGCTCAACCTTTCTGACAGGGCTTTCTATAGTGCACTGCTGACGTCAGCTTACTTAAGCAGCCACCTGGCAGTAGTATTGCATTGCATCAGAAAATGATGCAATCCACTCTGGATGATGTGTGCATGATGGTATTATGCAATGCGATGCAATATGACATCATTCTAGGCTGATTTAGGATGTTGTTGCAGTCCTACTGGATAAATTTACACGGTGAAACATATAAAATGAATTATATGAAATATCTTCAAAATGAGTGCTAATAAAAAAATTTTCCGGGTTATATTCATGTTCAGCACACCAAGGTACTGTAGATTAAGGCCTTTTTAAGTCAGTAACGATCTCACTGTTGACCAGTGTAATCAAAATAGGGTTATGATTAATGATGATTAGCCACAGTTGGACTGTTTCTTTGTATTTGCATTCTCTTATCAAAACTGGATAGTGAGTATTTATTTCATGGATGTCTTCCATTAATGATGGAAGAGGCATGTTAATGATGGAAGAGATGCCAGCTATTGGTCTAATTGGACCAACAATTATTTCTGATTTTTTTGCCGTCAGCTTTTGTTAAATGACTTTCCAGGGATGGCGGCCTCTTTATACCCTCATTCAAGCAAAGGCTTGTCCTTCACTTGCCTCTGCATCCCTTTCTGCTAATTGCCCTGAGTGTGAAAGTGTCCTCTTCCCCTGGCTTATTTAGGAGGTCCCTTGGGAGCTTAGTTGTTTTTAAATTTTTCTCCAGTCACAGTTCTCAGATGGTTTTAAAGAAAAATGTTTATGTGGTGAATTTTGTTGTTTCAGGGGAAAGGAAGGTTTTTCATGTTCTTCTACAGTCTAACAAGTAGAGCTCTTCCTCCCTATTTGACAAAATGTTTGAATTTCATCATTTTCAGTTGGTTCAGATTGATCCTGCAGGCCATTAAATATGGGCTGTAATCGGAAGGTACCAATTTAAATTAAATGCATTTCTTTGAGCAACATGAAGGAAGAGAGAGAATAGCCTAATAGTTAAGGGTAAGACTATTTTAAAAATAGGATTTATGTACCCGAAGAATCAAAAGTAAGTGTGGCAATTAATTACCTGATTTGAACAAGCAGTAGGGCTGGGTTCTGTGTACGACATCACTGTGCACTCACCAGTGAGAGTGGTTACCTTTCGGTTTCTGGTGGGATCACAAGGGGCATGGAGAGAACAGCAGCCTCATTTTCCAGGTTATAATAGATCTGTAAGCGTAGTAATTTGTCTTTGTTTTGGGTAGATGTTTAGATCTTTTATTGTGAGTGTTGATAGCAACTGTTAGTAGTGGTTGATGTAATGTTTCTCCACTCTTTAATTCTTCTCACTAAATGTGTAGTATGTTTGAATTTGTACCTGGAGCCACACGCACATTTGCCTTTTGTGGTCCTGTGGCCTCTGGATGGGTAAGGTAGGATATAGGGGTTAATAGCTTTACCAGATGTGCCAGTGGTGTTGGCAGAGGTAGTGCAAACTGATTCCTTTGTAGAATACATTTAACAGTATTTTAAAATTATGCCTCCTAAATGAAGATTACTGGACATGTCAGCACATCAGGAAAAGGTCCATGAAGGGAAAATATTTCAGGGTTCTTGGTTCTTGGACAAGTGTTAAAATACTTATGTAGTTGAACATGTCATGATGTATAATAACTTGGTCTTAATTACTGTGGAGATGAAGAAGAGGTAGAACAACATCACAATTGATGGTGTTTGAAGAGAGAATACTAATTTGAAAAACACTCGTAATTCAGTTTCTAATGTGGTCATTAATTTTAAAAGTACAATCCTGTTTGACCCTTCATAGCCAATTAAAAATATTTTGAATTACTATTTTAGGAGTATAGTCAGTAGAAAGGTTTAGGATATGTCATGCTAATTTTTCTTTAGCAGTTCAATAAAAAATGACCAAGTTGCACTGTAAAAGTTGTCATTAATAGGCTTAGAGATAATTAGAAAGTTTTGTGGGCCATGAGATAGATAATTGAATTGAATAAAGGCTAAATTAAAATTTTAAACTAATTAAAATCCTGTGTATATGCTGTAATTAAAACCAGGTCACCAAATAATGTTTGCTTTTGGAATTGAAGTATAATACATGAATTTGGAGAAATGAATTTAGTGCTTTGTGGCAAAATAACCAAGATTTGGGAATTTTTTTTTTCTCATTCTGTGTTTTAGCAAGTGACAAGAAAGGGGTAATTTGGGCACTTTTTGGCTCGAAGTACTTACTCAACTTGTGTAAAATTCTTTTGATCTTTAACAATTGAGAATAATATCCCTGAACTCCACACCCCTTTTCACAAAATGACCTCCTTTAGGTGCACATGAGGCAAGGGATGTGAATGCGACTTTATCAAGCTGTATCCTGTCATAATGAGACCACTGAAAATGATTGTCTTTAGGGCTTGCAGATTTTGGCCTCATAAAAGCAAACTCTCTTAATGCCCATTTCTTACAGTAAATATGACTTGGAAATGGAAAATAGGTATATATGAGATACTCCTAATTTTTTAAGTGCTTTTATTTGGGGAGTGAGCATCTTCCTATGGGAGATGAGAGTTTATATATAACTATTTGTTTCCATCTCATATATACATACGTATTTTCCTACTGTTTATACATATCTGTGTGTGTGTGAGTGTGTATAAAGATATATGAGATGGAAATAATATATATATGGGAATGTATTTGTGTAGTTTTCTACAGAGTACTGATAAAAGAATTTCAACAGTATTCCAACAGAGTCTTATTTGCCCTGTTGTATTTTGTGGCTCTTGGATTTTGTTTGGGAAAATTTAGGTAGCAGAATGTGACTCCACTAGGGGGCAGCATAGGCCAGTCCTTTATCACGCACACTCATTGCCTGCAGTTTAGATTAACAACAAATATGAAAATGGAAAGTAGTTAAAATTTCTAATGTGATAACTTGTGAAGAGTTCATGGTTGGTTTGTGGAAGATATTGTTGCTTTATGCAGCATATAATGAAAAGGATATTTTAATTGTGTCTGTAATTGGCTTGTAAATTGAAATAGACAATTTCCGTGAGCATTAATTTACTGAAGCTTACTGTGTGTACCTTAGATATATGATAGGAACAATATTTGCTACTGAAAATTGTATTATCATTTCTTTAGCTTAGAGTAAAGAAGATTTGCTCTTCAGCTTGTTCCCCCTAGATTGAGGCTGGCCCTTCCTTATATGGCCTTCTTTACAGAGGCCATTTGCCTTTGTTGGCATACAGAACTTAACACATTCCTAAAAGAGCAAAACTAATCAAGAAGCACTGAGGAGTGGGGGGCAGAGGCTGGCTAGTATGGACAAGGGGTAGATAGGAAGCTGATATTTCTGACATATTTCTCGGTATTTCCCCCTAGCGCTCTTGCTGTCCTCAACACAGCAGGCAGAAAGATCTTTTAAAACACAAGTCAGATCCTGTTACTCCTCTGATGGCTTCCCTCTTCACACAGAGTGAAAACTAATGGCCTTTAGGGTCTATACTATTCGACAACCCCTGCCACAACCCTGTTTCATATTTTGTTTGGGAAAATTGTTCCTTGTGCTCTGTGTGGTCTGCTGTTTCTCCTGTGTCCTTGGCATGCTTTTGCCTTAGGGTCTTCAAATTACCTGTTTCTTCTGCTGGACTGCTTTTTTCTCAAGTAGCCACATGGTTATTTTTCTTAAGCTCCCCAACCACTCCTCTTTAACTTGTTCTTTTTTACCATAGTGCTTAACACCTTTAAATACATCAGAGCCTTACTTATAATGGTTCTTATTCTGCTCGAAATGTGAGCTCTGTAAAGGCAAGGAAGTTTGCCTACCTAATTGATGTACCAGGTGCTCAGACTGTGGCTAGCACGTGATAGACATTTGCGATCTTGCAGATCCTCACTCAGACTCATGAATCAGGAATCCTACATCTATTGCTATGCAATGAATTACTGTTTGGCCTAGTGCTTAAAGCACGAACTATTTATCTCACATTGCTGTGGGACTGAAGACGCCCTCTTTTCTGGAATAAAGTTCTCATTTGTTTCATGTTGTGCAAGAGCAACTGAACAGGTGGACTCTGGTTCCTGTAGCTGTCTGGCTGCCCCTGCATAGCTGACTCATGTTTGCCACAGCAGCAGGGACTCTTGGGTCTGGTTGCCACAGGTAAGACAGGGAAACAAGGAGGTAGGTAGGGGGTGGGGGGGAGGGCCCGAGAAAAGAGAGTAGGACTGTGGAATAGCTGAGTGTGACTCACAACTTCTCCATTTCTCCACCTCTTGGCTATACTTGGATTGTGAACAACTATTAGGATCATAGGTTGATACTTTTTTTCATTATTCAGATTGTCTAGTTGATAAATAAGAATGCAGTATATAATAATAAAGTTGCTCTTTATCCAAGGTTATAAAGCTAATGAATGGTACAGTGGAGGTGTGAAATCAGTACTTTTGACTCCAGATCCAGTGTTTTATTGGTTATACAACTTCTAGTGTGGTTCATCGGCCTTCATTCACTAACTAAATGCTTAGATACAAATGTTGTGTGTTAGTTGTCAAAGGTAAATTCACGATGTCCTCACATTTGGTAGTCAGGGAAATACACTAACATTGGTAGCACTAAGATGGTGTTAAATAAAGTAAGTGAATCAAAAAATTTAGATTTAGAAAGCAGAGTTTTCTTACTTTTTTTTAATCACTTGTTTTTACAAAAGTAATGCTTATTCACTATGTACATTCTAAAAAATGACAAAATGAACTACCCAAATCCCACCACCTAGAAAAATTTCTTATGCATGTTTGCATGTGTAACTTTTTAAATTGCAAAAAAATGAAATAATTCTAAATGGAATTATTCTATTCTGTTCTTTTATAACAAGACTTGGAACCTGGAAAACCAGACTGGGAGAACTAAGGGTGGTAGATAGCTGTAAACTCTGCCATATCAGGCTGTAGTAGTCCTTGTAGGTGAGTGAGCAAAGGTCAAGGGACTAAAGACTCAGCCAGAAAGGGACTTGAGTTAGGGGATCTGAATTTGAATAGTTGAGGATTAATGGCTTTTGGGTGGATGGCAAATTGCCAGAATGACTGGACATTTCCCCCCCTTCCTCTCAACCATCTTTTATTTCAAGGCTATTTTAACGGGAGAATTACCTGTGGGATCCATAAGCCAGTGAATGACGTGGCGTCCTGTTGTGTCTCGGAATACTAGTGAGCTCGAGGGTGGAGAGGAGAGCTTCCCGGCGACAGTGAGCTAGTCATGATTACTTTGAGCTCTGACCCTCCTTCTGGAGGGAGCCCTGGTATAGTCGAAAAAATAACAACAGGAATGAGTTGGAGATTTAAAGTCTGATAAGTAGCAGTTGGCTCTTTTTTTAAATAAAGGCCAACATCTTGGCCTTTCAGAAACTTTTTATTTGCATCCTTGCTTTTAAGGTTAGGTAATTAATGTAAAATGAGCTCTTTATAAATTTTGAAGAGTTATGTAATGTAATGTGGTATTTATACTGATGGTGAAAATGAGATTTTTGTTGTGTTTCAATTGCAGGGCTTTTTATATGGTGCCTAGAATGTCTCTTAAAATAATCTGTCTAAATATATGGAGCTTTAAAATGTAGGTCTTATGAAGAACATTTATTTCTCTTTACACATATACTTAGCCTTGGGCCTTGAACATTGCTTTTGAAATCTGAAAAACTAACGCATGGATAAATAGACTATTCTTGTAAGCATTAAAAAGAAGTGAAATATGCGTATGTCTTCTTTTTAGAAGAAAAGCTTACTGGAAATTTTTGGGTGTTGGTATGTGGGAGCTAATTGGTGCTTTATATTACTTCTCAGAAAAAGATGTGTGTGGTGTAAAATAGGTAGAATGGCCAGTGAGCTTTTTAGTAGGTGCTTGCTTTATGGGATTTGACTTTGGACCTTTTTTTCCCATTTTCCTCTGGGAATCTCTTTCTTCTATATTCCACTGCTGCATTCTGTTAAAACCTTGTGTAGCCGTACATTTATATTCTGTTAGCTGTTTTTTTTTTAAGGTTTCAATATGACCCTGTATGACTTTTGTCATCACCCATCTGGCCCCGGGAGGCCGTTAGACTACGGTCCGCAGGTCTGTCTGAAACTCAGCTCCTTCAGAGGATGCTTTTTAAAATATCCTTGAGAGTGTTCTGACCCCTCTGTCACAGCTGGGACCCTGTTTATTTCATCTCTCTGCTCTGAGTGTGGAAATAGAATCTTAAAAGCATTAGTTATCTTACAACTACAATTTCTTCTTCCTAATTGTCCCTTTTTGTGTCACTCGAAATAAGCCTTTTTACTTCTGAAGATAACTGCCTTTATTTAAGTCTGGCTTTCTTGGGCACTCTTTGGTAGGTGCACTGCCTAGTGGTCAATGCTAGCTTGTCTCTGTGCTTTTACCCTCAGCCTGTCCTTGGTGTGATCTCAGAGCTTCAGAAGGTGTGATGTCCCTCAGAGGTGTTGTCTGCTCGGGGTGGCACCTCACGATTTCAAATACTCATAACTTCTGTCTTCACAGATGGCTTAGTCCAACATTGCTTAGGGAGAATACTTATTTTATACTTTTCTTATTTCTTCTTGATCAATGAAGATGAACCTTTTGGAGTTTTGTTAGTCTGTTTAAATACAGTGAGAAAGGTACTTGGTATTGTTTTTCAGTTATGAAACAGATGTTTAGTAAAAGTAGCAAATGTATGTTCAGCCTTACTCTTTTTTACTGTTTGGCATGTCTTTCTTTAGAAAACTGAGAAAGGGAGAAGATATGTGAAGACGTTAGCCCGAACTCTAAAATGGTGCTTTTTATCCTGGAAAACTTGTTTTTTTCCCCTTAATATTTAACTCACTCATTTTTATTCTTTAGGTTTTAGCTCCTAAATATCATTTTTTCAGGCAGCTTTTTGATTACTGAACTACATTTAGTAGAGCGCTCTCTGTGTTCGCTTAGCTCCTTGTGTGTCTGCATGTCGCTTGGGTAGTGCTGGTTTCGGCACTGTCCTAAGAGTCAGTCAGTAAGCTCTGTGACAAGCCAGCAGTGCGCCTGTTTTCTCACTCTGTTTTACTGTCTGGCCTCTGGTGACTCCTCAGAATTTCTGAAATTTATTTAAAGAGATGTTTTAACATTTTTGATATTTTATTTCATACTTTGCTATAGGTCTGGGTACACATAGAGATACACACCCTTATTTAAAGGCATTACATTAGAATTTCACATTATGTGCAGGAATGGAGATTTGAAGTTAACAGGTGAGGTAGAAATTGTCCTTCTGTCTTCATAGTTTAATATCGTAAGTCAATAAAGGCACTTTCCTTCCAATGTTTCGTGCTTTAATTCTGTGTGCAGAAGTGGTATTGAGTCTCTCTACACATAGGCATCCTTGAGCTTCCTGGCAGACCTTTCCAGTAGTCTTTTCTTTTCCTTTTTTTTTTTTTTTAAAGGATTTATTTATGCATATAAGCTGGGGTACAGGCCAGAGGCCTGGGAGCGGTGAGAGGGTTCACCAGAGACAGAGTGGGGAGCAGAACAGGCAGATTGTCGGAAATACACTGCTGAGGGGAGCAGCGGGCGAGGCAGGAGGGGTCTGCTGTGTCATGTGGAAATCTCCCTGGCCAGGTGTCGAACTCTTGTCACCGCTGCCGACAGCTCCACAGTGCAGCACTTAACCGCTGCGCCACCAGGGAGGCCCTCCAGTAGTCTTTTCTGCTGTTTCCTTATGTGTGCTGACTTCCTTGGAGTAACTCCTATATTTTGTTTGCTCTCTCAAATTTACCATGTATTTTCTAGTTTCCATTCCTTTATCCATGCATCCTCTCCCCATTGGGAGCATTTAGCTTTCTCCTTTCTAGCCATTTTCAAGGCCTACATCAAATCCCACCTGCTGTGAAATGTTTGTTTCTCTCTGGCTGACCCTCAGCTGTCTCTCACCTCTGGGTCCATGGCATTTACTGCTGTGGTTGTTGGCCTTTGACGTAAACTAACCTACCATTTTGGGGCCGTTCCCTTGAATCGCATGTTTTTGTGTGTATTTGTCATCTCTAGTCAGCTGGCTTGTTAGGTCATGATGATGGGACATGAATCTTGTACTTCCTTGTATTCTTCCCAGTCTGTGCATGGCACAGAATTTCTTAGTAAGTAGTTTACCTGGTTAACCATAGAAATTTTGCCCCTCATGTTTTATAGCACTGAAGTGAATGCTTTTTAGAGTCCTCTTAAAAAATTTTCCATAAGTAGCCAGTTCTGTTCTGTCTTACTGTTTGCCTGTAATAGCTGACCCAGACGTGTGAGGGAAGACTGCCAGGGAGCACAAGAAGCCTGAGTAATTGTGGGTGTGTGGCTCTTCTCTGAGGCACAGATTTCTAATGGTGTAGTATGAAGTAAGATCTTACTAGGGGAGGAAAGGGAGAGAAGTACATGGATTAGAGCAAGCTTTTACCAGAATGGAGATTCATTTCTTATAACTGCATGACTTGATTTCCCTAATGTATTGGGTGCCATGTTTATTTAATGACTGATTTTATTAGAACACCTCAGCATCTTGGATGGGAAACTGTCTCTTCGCTGTTGTTTAAGAAATTATTTTTAATTGGCTTGTTTCTTAGATTGTAGCTCTTCTACTGTGGTTTATCCTACAAGTTACTAGGAATTAATACTAGTGATAAAAATTTGATACATGGTGTTTTGAACCCTAATTTTCTTTTGTCACAGAAGCAAAAAAGCTATTCTTAATATTTACTGAATAGGTGAGCTTGTTTCTGTGTTATCTCTTCATCAAGCTGAAAATGTAAACTGCAGATTGGGTTGCTGAGGTTATTTTTTATTATTATTTTTGTTTGTTTAGGTACAAAGAGGGTGGTGAAGCTTTACTAATTTTGCTTCCCTCAGAAGAAAAAGGGATGGTGCAGCAGCTTCTCCAGAAGAAAGTACCTGTGAAGGAAATCAAGTAAGAACTGTTTGGTATTGGCTTTTATTAGGAAAATGAGGGCATGACATCATCATTTAAAAAAATTTTTTAATAGATTTTTTTATGCATACAAGAACGGGGGTGTAGGCCAGAGGTACAGGGTGGTGAAAGGATTCACCAGAGACAGAGTGGGGAGCAGAACAGGCAGATGGACTGAAATATACTGCTGAGGGGAGCAGCGGGCAAGACAGGAGAGGTCTTCTGCACCATGTGGGAAGCTCCCTGGCTGGGGTTGAACTCGCTGCAGTGGCTGTGGATAGCTTCATAGTGCTGAGACTTAACTCCTTGCGCCACCAGGAAGGCCCCCCCCCCAAAAAAAAATTTTTTTTTTAAATTTCTGATTTTTATTTTTTCTGGTCAAGGTTGCATTGGTTTGTAATACTGTTTCAGACTCAGATGCACAGCTTTTTACTTTGACATTGTATGTATCGCAGTGTACTCACCACTGCAAGTCTAGTTTCTGTCCACCACCATGTAGTTGATGGTTGTTACTACCCCTTTGGCCCACTTTCTGTTCCCCCTGCTGCTTTGGTTATCACTGATTATTGTTAGAGTCTAAGCATTTTTTTTTTGTTATTTTTTTGTTTTCGTCCACAAATAAATGTTGTCAAACAGTGTTTGTCTTTCTCCACCTGACTTAGTTCACTTGGCTTACTCTTCTCAAATTCCATCCATGTTGTCTGGCAGATATTTTCAAATGAGTGTTTTGTAATCTTCAGCTAGATCACAGAAGTGGAATAGCTGGATCATGTAGTATTTCTATATTTTTTGAGAAATGCCCATCCTGTTTTCCACAGTGGTTCCAACAACTTACATCCCCAGCACCAGTGTAGGAGGATGCAGCACATTCTCACCCGCCAGCACTGTTTTTGTAGTCTGTTAGGAAGTAGCCATTCCACAGGGGTGAGGTGATAGCTCCTTGTTTTGATTTGCATCTGCCAGATGGTAAGTGATGGTGAGCATCTTAACACTTCGTGTGCCGGTGCCCTTTAAATTTACCAGCCCTTGGGGCCGGCCATTTTCTGTGCCACCGCATGAATCGTATAAGCATTCAATAACACACACACAACTCCTGAACTACTGGATTTTAAAAAAACTGTAATATCTCTCATAAAACACCTTACACTTTCACCGAAACAATGTGTAAAGCTTCTAGACTGAGTACGATCAAAGAAATAGCTCCTAATAGTTACAAATAAATCCACCGTGGCGTGAAAAACCGGAGACTAGATGAACACACATTAATACATGAGCGGCTACCTGATACTGGTGACAAAAACACGTACTAATACGTGAGCAGACCACAAAGTGTTACGTGTCTGCTGGCCACCTGAATGTCTAGATGTACTGTTTATATATTGAGTTTTCTGTCTTAGTCTCTTTTGAATTATGAAATCTCTATTTAGATTCTCTGCCCATTTTTTAATCAGGTTGTTATTTTTTTAAGTTGAATGAATTGTTTAGGCTATGCCATTATTATGATTATTTATGTACCTCTCCCTACTTCCTCTGATCCCTTCAGCTATGTGGTTTGCAACTTTGTTTTTTAACTTTTCCAAAAGACTTTTAGTGGAGAAAGTAAGATGAAAAAGAGAACGTGTTAGCTTCAGGAAGCATTGATGGGTGAAAGGATTAAACCTCTTGGATGAAATTATTTTTAGGGTTATCTGTCCACTTGAGAATTATGCTCTCCTGTCACTGAGAATATTTAGGTTGAGTGTTAGCAGAATTGATGAGGGTCTCTCTTATATGGGGACCCTTGAAACACCCTGACTTGATTTTTCTGAAGATAATTGGGAGGAGTGGCAGGGTTTAGAGGAAAGAAGATTGGCTACGAATTGACTTGGTGAGGTTGAGTGAAAGTTTTCTATCTTAATAACTTTTCAAGTTTTCTGTAGCTGATAAATATCTCACCTGTTACCACCTATCGCTACCCTAGCTTTGGAGGAACAAAGTGGTTGAGTCTGAAATCAGGGGAACAAATGGGATTTCTTTTGTGAAACCTAGAGCCTTGTAAGAATTTCATTTTTGCTTACAGCAATTCTGTTATATTATGCCTATTTTTTAAAGTGTTATTTATTATTTGTGTATTATTTGAAATTGGTTTTATGATACTTAACTGCAAATGAAAATACCTATAAAAATGATATTAAATTTCTTTATGATCCATCTCCCATGAGGGCTACTTTCTATATTTTTAGACTTAGGCAGAAACCAATGCTAATTGTCATGTTAACCTAAATATCTTTCACTCAGCATGCAGTGTTTAGAGAAAATGTCTGATCTTTCATTTCTTTCCCTGCATTATTCATGTGTAAGAGAGTCAAATTTATGTCTTGTGTGATTTCAGACTAATTTGGCACATAGATGAGAAATGATGTTATAGTTGTAAAAATAATACTGAGAAAATAGGAAAATGCTGTGTACTATTTTCAGCGTCTAAAACTGATATGTCTTAGTTTTAACCTTTATCTTCCTCTTACAAAGAATCAATCCAGAAAAACTTATAGACGTCCAGAAAAAATTGGAATCATTTTTAGCTCAAGATCAAGATTTAAAAGAACGAGCTCAAAGGGTAAGTCATTTTTCAATTGGATACCTCTATTGGAATGCAGCATATATCAAAGTTAAATTTTATCATTGCCTGCTACTTCTTAGTGCCATGGTTATATTTCAAATATTCAAGTGGCATAATTTTCAGATATGTTTATTTTACTTACATTTTAAAATAATTGTATGTCTTATAGTGTATATGACATATATAATTTGAAACATTGGAAAGATATCTGTTGTCCATATCAGACGTACGGAAAAATCCTTTCAAATATTAAGTGCACAGTGATCTGTTTTTTACTATACTTGCTAAAGTTATCAACTTTTGATTGCTTCAGTAAAGTCTGTAACTCCACTGTGTTTTACTCTCAGATCTTCTTTTAGGTTAAATTTCTAGAAAGCATAGAACCCTTTGTAAATTATCTTTAGGGATGAAATTTTGATCTATAAATATGACTTAATGTTTCTAAATTATTTTCCTGGACTTAGAAATCCTCTTGATTAGCAAATACACAAGACATGTTACTCTGGGTCACTTACCATTCAGTTATTAGTGGATTCTTTTGAGACAGAAGATGTGGAATTTTTTGGATTGTGTTTGGTGCTATCCAATATTTGACTGGACAAATAAATACTTGTGTCCCTGTTATGAAGCACTTCGTTTTCACCACTCTTTTATTCACATTGTGGTTACAAGATCAGCACAACATATCTGTCTACATTGTGCATCAGCGGTGACTTAGTGGGGGCTCAGAGGATAGATTGTGTTTCAGTAGATGGAAGGACCTGGAAGAAGAAAACAGAGAGGAGCTAGAGAGAGGGCTTCCTGAGTAGACAGAGGCGTCTGAACAGAAAAAGTCAGTAGTTAGGCGTTTATGTTGTGCTTTTGAAGTGGATATCCTCAGCAAAGGTTTACTTTAATATAACTTCAGTTATATAAAATTATCATAGCTGTGCTTGAAATAACATTAAGGATGAAAGCTAAAATTTGAGTGCTTACTATGCGTACTTGGCATTTAGCCCTGACTTGACTTTAATCCATGACAGTCTGATATGAGTTGTGTTATTTAATCTTCTGCAACCCAAGAGGTAGGTTATCATGACTTTATATTATAAATGAGTATGTAGAAGCTTAAGAAAATTTAAAGTTGTCCAGGGTCGCATGACCATTAAGTAGCAGACTTGAGATTCAAATCCAGGTCTGATTTTTTTCAGAACTGTCCTGTTAGATCAGGAGAAATTAAATTTAAAATAGAAGATGACTAATTAGTGAACTATGCAAACTTGCAAAATTGTACTTATATAAGCTCACTTCACCTGAAATCTAATGAAAAGGAACTTTAAACAAATTGGTAATTCTTTTTCTCTTCAAGAATTTTTTTGGCATGTATTTGGGCATGCAAACATTTGCATGTATGCTGTGTCGTGGCTAGCAGACATGCTTCAAGCTAGGAGTTGAATCTTAGAAGCTTTGAAAGTAGTATGTATATTTAAAAAACTACTTGAATTCTGATATGTCATGACTTACTGTATAGCTGGGCGCTCATGCGATCATTAATCAGGAAATATGAAATATTGAAAGAATGTTGTTATGCTGGCCTGTGAATACAACAAATGAGTCTCCCAGAACAAAGATTATAGGACAGCACATTGAAATAAATGATGTGATTTATTGGGTGTCACGCATGGTTTAGCAGAATGGCTAACTGTGTTGCCAGCCGCAGCAAGCTATCTAGTTTCATAAAAGTGATTTTCTAGTTTTTGATTATAATCTGGGTAGAACAAAATGATAAGCAACTGGGGTGATTTCTTGTGGACAGTTGAAGGGGAAAAAATAACTTTTGAGATGGAGCTATGCATTGTTTTTGATACCTCTGGAGATGGGGCATGGGGTGAAGAAAGGGGTTTAGTGTAAAGTGAGAGAAAGTATGTGAAGTTTAGGAAATATGGGAAATGGGAATTAAATATACTCTACAAAGTATAGTTAAACATTTGCCTCTATATGCTTCATCATTTTTGTTGTCTGATTATTTTACAAACTGATCAAGAATTAGGACCATGTTTCAATTTTGGTTCTTTATAGTTCTTTATAGTTCTTTATATAGCTCTTTATATAGGTTCTTTATAGTTCTTGGCATAAAGGTAGGCTTGTTTTTTTTTTTTTTTAATACGAACAGAACACATATATTAAAAGTTGAAGACAATTAGTTGAAATTATAATGATGAATTACTTCCGATTATAAAAGAAAAGGAAAAACTTTAGGTGTAAACTTTTCTTGTCATGATTTTAAGGTTCATTTAATTAAATATAGTAAGATTTTATTTTGTTGGAAAACTTATTTGACTACTAAAATAATAATTTTAATGTCTAGTGTTTATTGGCATTTATTGTAATCCAAAAGATAGGTCAGGTATTCTACATGCATTTTATTATTTAATTCTCATAACACTTAGTAGAGATTGTTTGATAGCTAGAGAAGCAAGTGACTTGCTCAGCTAGTAAGACAGACTCACATTATCGTTTGCAGTATTCTAAACCCTTTGTTTTTCCATTGTACTGTATTGCCGCTGAGTGGTATTAACTTCTAGAATAGCTTTTTAAAAAGGTGATATTCTGTGCTGAATTGGAAACCAAATTTAAAGTTCTCTCATAATTCTAAAAACGTAGGCTTTTTTCCTTTTTGTGGACTAGAGATTTGCTCAGCTATCCTGAGGTTTTTCACCACTGGTGAATCCATTTTGACTAATTTTCTTTTATCTGGGTTTAAATTCACTTTCCATTTCTGACTACCTATGTCGTACATTTAAACCTCTTATTTTTACAGTGCTTTGTTTCCTACATACGTTCTGTGTATCTGATGAAGGATAAAGAAGTATTTAATGTGAGCAAGTTATCTATGCCTGAATACGCTATGTAAGTATTGGTACTGTGCTTGTGTTTGTGTAATTGTGAATCCTCAAAGAGGAAATTTATCTCAAATCTGGGTCTGTGCGAGTCCTAGTTTAAGACATTCTGTTTTACTTTAAAAGAATTTGCTAAAGACATGCGGATAAAATGATTTTATGAAGTGTAAAGAACTAGTTGAGTGTGTTTAGTTTTTGTTGTCAGGAAGAAGTTTCTTACACAAATTCCTTAAAGTTTCACTGGCAGTAGTGTGGCTTTAAAGGAAATGGAGAACAGTTGATAAGCATTCTTTGAAATCTTTATATAGCCTGTATTCCTCTTGCTCTCTGAAATGTTGGCCTGGTTACCATAGACAAGTCTTTTTATGCTTTGGATGCTAGTTTCTTTTTCTTGTCAGTTTTTCCCTTATTTTAGATTGGTTCCCATACTGCTTACTGGCTGTATGTTCTTTGTGTCTTCTTGGTGTTTTTTTGTGGGTACTCAAAGTTACCATGGCAAAATGTCCCTGTGTGGTAACTAGGTTACTATTACATGAAATTGGAATTCTTGGTCTTGTGTTAGCTTAGTAATTTTAGGATTTTTTCAGCTATAAAATAGGAGTGTCCATTAATTTTTTTCTTTAAATTTGCATTTTTAATGAAGTTTTACATTAGAATTTTAAAATTTTTATTGACGTAACAGTTTAAAACACTGTGTAGGCTTCAGGTGTCAGCATATGCACATCTATATTTCAACATCTGTGTATTCTACATTATGGTCTTCACCAGAAGTCTAGTTTACAAACAGTTAACCCAATATAATCTTAAATTTGTGTTTCCTTTTTTTTCTATCTTCCACATGAGTGAATCATATGGTATATATCTATTGCTGACTTATTTCACTTAGCATGATACATTCTAGGTCCAGTCATATTGTAACAAATGGTAAGATTTCACCATCTATTTTTTTTATACCTGAGGGTTTTCCATTGTATATATACCACATCTTTATCTGCTCATCCGTCATTGGGCACTTAGCTTGTTCTCATATCTTGGTTATTGAAAATAATGCTTCATTGAGCATAAAGGTGCATATACCTCTTTGAATTAATGTTTTTGTATCCTCAGTTATGTACCCAGAGATAGATCTCTGATCATACTGCACTTTCATATTTAATTTCTTGAGGATGCTGCATACTGTTTTAAGTAGTGGCTGCACCAGTCAACAAGGCTTTCCTTTCTCCACACTCTACCAACACTGTCTTTCTTGTCTTTTTGATATACCATTCAGGGAGTGTCTATTTCTGGGTCCTATCTGTTGGACAAGTATTGACAAAATCCTATAGAAGCATTCTTGAGGTTAATCATACTTTCAGTGTTAGCGTGAATCTGTGATAAAATACATGTTTTCAAGGCAAGGTCTTTGGCTTGCTTTCCAGGAATTTGAGTGCTTTTATCTTTATTTAAATGGAGTGTAATAAAAACTTGTATCTGGCTGAGCTGCTGTTCTCAATTTTTGTGTTGATTTGCGAGTTTAGTATTACAGGTGGTTTATCAGTTGTAACATTTTAGAATTCTTTAAATTGCTAGATGACAGAGTAAGACCACTGTCTTTCTGTTAAGATAATAGATGGAAAACCACATACCATGGATGATACATTTTTTTGTGCTTGTCTGTTTATGCAAGGTCTCTAATGTTACCACTTCTGAATACAATTCAAGATTAAGGTTATTAGCTGATTTTTGTGTTCCATGTCAAGTCCTATCCTGCTTTTCTGAGATATTACCGTACAGGAGAGGCACAGGTTTTTATCATCGGTAGGACCATTTTGTTGCCAAAAATCTCAGTCAGTCTCATTTGTTTACTATTCAAGCCTTTGCTTTTTATTGGCGAAGTTCTGGGAAGGCAGAAAAGGTGTTCAGTGGTTTTGGAATTGCCTTTTGGATCATCCAGCTATCAAGATTCAGTTGTATCACAGAGGAACATTTTCTTTATAGAAAAGCTCCAAGAATAGATCTCAACTCTTAAATAACTGTTTCATAATACCCATTAAACACTCAGGCAGAGTACTGAGACTATTTCCATTTTCCCATATTTAAGGTCTCTTGGTCTTGCTGTGGCACCACGGGTAAGGTTTCTTCAGAAAGTGCAGAAACAACCCACTAAAGAGTTGGTAGTGAACCATCATAATGAAGTAACTGAGCCAAGGGCTCCCTCCCTCACCAATGATGAAGTGGAAGAATTTAGAGCCTATTTCAATGAGAAGATGTCCATCCTTCAGAAAGGTGGCAAACGACCAGCAGGGACTGAGTACACACTGGCTAATGATGTTAGGGATGAAGAGGTAGAAGAAGAGGAGGAAGATGAAGGAGAAGGGGAAATGGAAGAGAAACTGGGAGCTCAACCTCGGTCTGTCCCTTCCACTGAGGAAGCACAGAATCTCAAGGAAGTGCCTGTGCAGTTCTTGGGCAGAGATGAAGAGGAGGAGGAGGAAGATGGACTTGATGCTGACTTCTTTAAGGTGAAGCGACACAATGTGTTTGGGTTGGACCTTAAAGAGAATAAAGTGATACAGGTAAGTTTACTCCTGCTGGAGGCTCTCCTGTTATTCTCACCACTTCTTTGACTGCTTGTTGCCTCGCAGGCTCTATGGGGAATTAGGAGCTATAAGAAATTTGTAGAATAGCTTTCTTTGCCATGAAATCTTCCTTCTTCTCCATAGTTAAGCATGAAGTAGGTGCCAAAGAATTCTGACCCTACTGTGACCTTGATGTTTACTGGTTTTTTGATGATGATTTTAAAAGTAACCGGAGTCATGATTTTAACATTAAAGAAGGTGGTGGGGTTCCATGTTTTCTGGTGTGAGGATCCTTTATTGTGATTCTTAACATACTACTTTTTGACTTGACTTGTTACAAATATTCCTTACAACAATTTTATCTCTCCAAACATGAGTTTTATTTTAATGAGACATTTGCTTTTGGGCACCAATCCAGTATCCTAAATAGAAAGCCACCTGTGGAAAGTTTCAGGTAGGTCTTTTGTTTCTTTGTATGTTCCTGTTAGGAGGAACAAAAGACAATGCAGATAAAGCAGATGCTTGTTGGGTACTTGAAGGTGCACACTTAAGTATTTTTCCTCGCCCTCCCTATGCCCCTTTCAATTTTGTATGCTTTTTTTCTTGATCATTGCTACAAAGAGACTTGAATGAAAAAATGAAGTCCAGCCCTTTTCATAAAATGTAAAATAAAATTTTAAGACTCACAGTAGGAAATGCTAAAATTTGAAACATGAAATTTGGAAAGGTGTTTAAGTAACCAATAAGAAAATTTAAAAACGTAGCAGACATACTTAATATGTATTAAGCAGTTTGTAAAATATTATCATTCAGTTCTTAAATAACTCTGAGGTGGTATATCTCATCACATAGGTGGGGATGTGGGGAGAAAGAGACAATAAAAATGTGAGGTGCACAGACAGTTGCTGGCAAGGTTGGAATTTGAACCTTGACATCTTGACATTAGTATTCATGTTCTTCACCTAGAATCCTGCATTCTCCCATTGTGCTTCAGATTGAGCCATTTTAAGTCTGCATTTAAGTCTCAAATTTTATCAGGTAGAATAAGGACAAGAAGTGATTATTTTATTAGAAAGAAATTATCTCGTGTGCCATTTATTTTGAACATGTAAATGTAATTAGAGCTAAGATTATAAAGGGGTGATTTTATAATTTTGTAATAGCTCATGATTTGTTCACAGAAGAGGGCCTGTGTCTTAAGTGTTAATGGCTCCGATTGCATATGGAAACACGTAGTAAAGCATATATTTTAAGCTGTCTAAAGTCAGGTTGAGATACACTGATGTACAGTAAAATTTATATTTTGGAAGCATACAACTTGAGTTTTGACAAATGCATGTTGTTGTGTAATCACCATCACAGTTGAGAGTGAAGGGTTCCATCACCCCAGAACAGTCTCTAGTGCCCTTTTGCAGTCAGTTACTTCCCCCAGCAATAGCCTATCTGATTTCCATCCTGATAGTTTTGCATTTTTCAGCATAACAGATGGAGACATAAATATGTAGCCTTTAGTTTGGGCTCTTTCACTTAGCATAATGTTATTGGATGTAGCAGTAGTTTGTTTCTTTTCATTACTGAGAAGTATTTCATTATATGCATACACCCTAGAGTTTAAAAATAGGCTTTGGATTGTTTCCTTTTTTCAGTAGTTATGACAAAAGCCATTATAAACATTCACATATGGGATTTTGTGTGCATATTTTTCTACTTCTCTGGAGGATTATTTAGGACTGGGGTTGCTGGTAAGTATGTGTTTAACTTTACAAGAAGCTACCCAGTTTTCCAAATTGTAAGTTTCATTTTTTGTTTCTTTAGGCAGTGTATGGAGTTCAGCTGCTTCTTGCTGCACTTATTATTGTCTGTCTTTTTAATTTTAGCCATTCTAGTGAGTATGTAGCGATAACTTACTGTAGCTTTAATATGTATTTCCCTAGTGAGTAATGATAAACATTTCTTCACATGCTTATTTGCTATCCATATGACTTCTTTGGTGAAATGTCTGTTCACATCATTTGCCACTAGCCGCCACTCTTTGTCACTTGTTACTTGCTATCTGACTGAGTTGTAAGAATTCTTTATATCTTCTGTCTGCATATACATCCTTTATCAGATACAGACTTTAATTATTTTCCTCTCAATCTGTGGCTTATGATTTTATGTTCTTAAGAGTATTCCAGAAAGTACAGATCTAAAAAATCACTTTTTTTATAATTAATATATATTTTGTGTTAAATCTTTGATTAATCTGAAATCACAAAGATTTTCTCCTATGTTTTCTTCTACAGGTTTTAGAAGTTTTAAAATTTAGGGGTCATAGTCAATTCAGTTTTTGTCTATGGTATGAAGTAAGGGTCAGAGATTGTTTTTTGAGCATCCTTGTCTATTTTTTTTTCACTATATAGGATTTTTCTCCCTAAGGTGTCGTCACTGTAGTTTTCCCACCACCAAAATGCCCACTGTCCCCCACCACCCTCCACTGTGCCTGACCATGCCCCCACCCTGCTTCTCCTTTTCCCTGTGAAGATGCTGATTTCTTTTTTTTTTAAAGGGTTTATTTATGCATACAAGCTGGGGTGTAGGCCAGAGGTGTGGGGTAGGGAGAGGATTCACCAGAGACAGAGTAGGGAGCAGAACAGGCAGATCTACTGAGTACACTGCTGAGGGCGGCAGCGGGTGAGGCAGGAGAGGTCTGCCATGTGGGAATCTCCCTGGCTGGGCATCGAACTTGTGCTGCAGTGGCTGTGGATAGCTTCATGATGCTGCACTTAACCCGTTTGCGCCACCAGGGAGGCCCGAAGATGCTGATTTCTTTCCTGTTCCTTTACAAGATGTCCTTTCTTACTGTCCTGGCCTGTAACATTTTTTTTTTATAGCCCTGGTTATACAAAATTGTTTGTCTGCCTTCCCTAGTAGAGTGAATTTCTTGAAATTGTCTTGCCAGTCTGTGTTCATCGTCTAGATCCTAATGCAGTATTCACAAATATTTTAAGAGTGAGTGAATTACAGAATTTCTTATATCTTCTTTCACCTTAAGCGTTTTGTTTGCTCTGAATTATACAGGGTACATATATAGGATTTATTCTTAAAAACCTGTATTTTGAAACCATGTAAGATATTTACCTGATTGACTTAAAGTGATCCAAAAGGTATTGTTGAATTTCCTATGAGTATATGAGCACAAAGAACTTACTTGACTCTAAATGATAAACCTGTGCAGACCAAGCTTATAATTTAGATAGCAAACGAAAGCATCTACGTAGTGATGTAAAAATCTGTAAACTAAGAATACATTTGCATAGTAGACTGTTAAAACTCCTGTCTTTAAAGTACCTACATGATACTTTTTTCTGTAATGAATGGGAACTATTCTAGCATGTGTCATGTGAGGAGCATTTGGGGCAGTCTGTAGGATTTTGAAATACTAATAAAAATGTTTTTGTTTTTTTCCTACGTGTTCCCTAGTATGATAAACAGAGTTAAAGTTAATGTTTCTTTAGTTGAAATAGTAAGGCTTACTGACTTATTTTCTTGCTTCACCTATTCTTGCCAGTATTACCAGTCATCTCCCTTTGACTTTTTCAAAAATCAGTACTTATTTGCACTCAAATTTCAGATTCTTCATGTTTTCAAAGCATTTGGTCTTGAGTGTGCTTTTTGTACCCACAATCTCCATTGAGTTCCTATTTTAGCCTTTGTTCTTGCAATTTATTTTTTAGTACTGTATTGCAGACATCACTGGATGCTGCTGTTTTCCTTTATCATCTGTTTTTTAAGGACAGACCTGATAAAGAAAACCAAACAAACTGCATTCCAAATAGGAAGTAATGCTGTCCTTACACATATCAGTGAACATGTTCCCCTTGGGAGACTGCTTGCTTTTTTCAGGCACTGCTGCTTTCGTGCAAATATTTTCAGTGCTCCTGTTTTAGAATGGTCTTTAGGGACTATGTATTAGACACACAAGGCACAGGTTTCTTTACTTATATCTAGACTGTTCTGGCTTGATTATCTTTTTCTTCCTTTCTTGCCCCCTTGGAAAAGATTTGTAGAACTCAGTTGAGACTTGGAGCTAGTGGGAGCACACTGGAATGTCAATTTCATGGGATTTGTTCAGTAAGCATTAGCATTGATAAGGTATTTGGTGTGTTACCATATACCAAATACTTTCCTTGTAAGTTGCATTTTATCCTCATCTCAGGGAAGGTAGATGATGTTTTTAAAAAATGTGTAGAGGCTTTTAAATGACTGGTCTGGGGTCTCAGTATAGGACTTAGTACTCAAGCCTCTGTACTTAGTACTTACCTCTGATGCCAGATCACCTTCTTTATGCTTTTATCTGGCTGTCTACCAGCATTTGTGTGTCATTTAGTGTCTGTGAATCGGTAATGTCAGTGTCACTGACAAAACTGTAAATAATTGTGTCCTACCCATTGTGTACAGATGCTTGGAAAACTTACCAGTTTTGTATCCTATTTTAGAGTTGGGTATCAATGGGGAAGAAAGGTGGTTTGTGCTCGGTACAAGCGGTGTCATCTGGAAGTCTGCCTTGTCACAGCCCTTTTCTATTTGACAGGATCCAGAAATAGACCTCCTGAGCAGTGGAATGGGAATCCTGAGGGCTGAAACAGAATGAGAGATGGTTGAGAGACAGCACAGTTGGAGTGACTGGGCACAGGGAGTAGGTTGGTTGACTTCCAACCACAGGGAAGAAACTTTTGTTTGGGCTCTTTACTGGCTGTTGGGTGTCTAGGAAGTTTGGCCTCTAGGGAAACAGTGTTGGAAAGAGCCTGAATATAATTGAAATGATTATATTGAAAAGGATTTAAAAACATTTTCTTACATAGGATAAATCTAAGCATATACTTTTGTCTTTCCCTGTTGCTTAGAAATGAAGCTGAAAGGTGGGTTTAATTTTAGTTTACCAAGTATCCTTTTAAAAACCTTTTTAACAGTAAACATAGCTCAGTTTTAATTAAGATTTGAATGATACTTAGATTATTCTTTATACCTTAGAGTTGATTACCATGAGTCTTACATTTTTGCACAAAAATTAATAGTATTGCAAGAAATTACTGTTGGTGGTAAAACATAGATGAGGTTAATTTCAATCTAAGTATCATAAAAATTTCTAAGTTCCAAATCAAGATTCGTATACATGGAGGATGGAATTTTCCTACCTCTTTCTTTTATCCTTTTCTGCCTCTTTTTCCCCTCCCACTTTTTTTTTTTCTCCTTTTAAAGCAATTATTGAGTACCTGTGAGGTGCCAGGGAATGTGCTAGATACGCGTTTCAGAGGCTTATACTTGAGCTAATTTCAGTACGGAATCCTGGCTTTCAGTTCATTTACTCGTTCACACAGCCAAATGTTTTAAAGCTCTAATATTAGCACCATCACAGAGAAGTTGTTTCTGGAAAGCTGTGCCATAAAGGGTGGATGAGAGTTAATAACAAGGAAAAAGACGGAGGCCTTTAAGCAAAGAGCACAGAAGGAGCAAAACCATGGCCACAGAAAGGGTTGTTTTTAGTGTGGGAGCTGTTTCAAGTCTGATCAGCAGTCAGCCTGAGCATAGTGTCCATCTCTAAAAATGGGGTCAGCAGCAATGTCTACTCACAGTTATTGTGGTGAGTAGACGTAGAGTGAAGCATAAGAGGAAGGTCAGGTTAAAACTTTGCCTTGACCAGGCAGTGTCTCAGGTAGTTACTAAAATTGAGGCCTTTTTCTGAATCAGGACCCATTTAGGAAGAAAAAGTGATGCTTTTCATTAATTTCAGGTAAGGTCTCAGGAAACAAGTTTATATTACGATACGGCCTAGTTGATAGAGCGCTTTCATATTCGGGGTCCTGAAGTGATCTCAAGATTGATAAAACCTGCTCTGATACTTGGGATCAGTTGATATCACAGTAAAATACTTAAGAATTGATAATTTGATGTCATGACTAGTGCCAAGTAGAAATGAATTGGTTGTTTACAAATAGAACTAAAAGTGGTGTTAATAATAGATGCTCATGTCACGTGTAGTCATTAAATGAAAGTCATTGTTGTGATGATCTTTCTGGGTGGAGCTCTCTGTAGGTAAATGGCGATTTAGTTGTAAGACTATTGGAAAAAGTAATGCTGTGGTTCGTGGAATGATGGGTCTGCTGATGAATTGCTAGAAGAGTGCTGTTTTAACTGTTTGTTTAATCCCCATAACTGCTTGATTTAAAAATGGGAATTAAACCATGCTAGTTTATTTCCAGAAATTTCTTGCAGATGACAGTGTTTTTGTAAAAGAAATTTCAGAAAGTGATGAACCTTTATTGGCTTGCTATAATCTGCCATGCAATTTAAATATCACGTCTCGTTTACTTAAACTTTCCTTGCACCCTGTGTAGTATCACCCCCTATTTGGTGGGTTCAGAAACAGACTTTGAAAGGCTCATTTGCTTGTTAATGTTTCATAGTGAAGTGGCAGAAATGGAATTTGGCCTTTCTGACTTGAACCTCTGTTGGGTAGTGCCCTTTTTTGATTGCTGTCGCTTCTTCATTTAGCAGTTTCGTAGGTGCTCTTTTTTCACTTCCCACTAGTACTGCCACTGTTCTGTCCCAAACCCTTGTCACCTTCAGACTTGGCTTATGGGATAATCCATATCATAGTTGGGCCCCAGTGTTCATCTTCTGAGTCATCTTCCTGTGAACCTGTTAAATTAGTTTTTTTTTTTTCCCCATGTGGTGACCTTCTCTGCTTTCTATTGTCCGTCCACTTAACTTGGCTTTATAAGCTATTTCCTCCTCTGTCACCTCCTCCCCTCCCCCCAATATCCCAACTGTGCTTTTCCACTTACGCTGGAGGAGATTCTTCTATGGGTTTCCCACCACTCTATTACTTCACATAGATCCTGTGAGAGTCAGTCCTGGTTTTGCCTCTTTGCAAGCTGCCACTATTTACTTCATCCATTCCTTACTTCATCCCGCTTGCCTTTGGATTCCAGTTGTGTTTTGCTAGCATTTTTTTGTTCTTGGCCTGTCATTATGTTCCTACATGAACGTTTTAATTTCTATTTCTTTTGTGGATGGTGGTTGCTGAGATTTTCATGACCTTTGTGTGCAAGGCTTTCTGTTTAATGCTCAGTTGAATTAAACAAAAGAGAAAACTCTTTAAAATAGAACCTAGGAATCAGATTACTGTACTCTCAATTTTGGGTACCATGGAGTGGAACAATTTTGGGATGCTCTTAAATGTTGAGTAATTCAAGTGAAGTCAGTATAAATGTGCTCTGGCCTTCTTACAGGGACCCTTTCTATTTCTTGCATCCTGTTTGTCATTCTTCAGTTGTAATTTAAGCTTCATTCCAATTCAAATGGAATAGCTATTGTTTGACTTAAAACTTAGACACATATACTGCGTTGCTATATAAGTGTATACATTTCTTTCCCTGTTTGGGTTTTGTATGCAAATGATTTCCCATGGGTATAAATCCACAGTGGTAAAGCTGAAAGGTTTTGGCTTGATATTTTTTCTTTCATGTGATGGATCTTTATTGTATCAAAAATATTTTGACTTTTCCCCTTCATTATAACTTTTATATAGTAGTCAATACCTAAGTGCCTGCTAATAACTAATCACCTGCTTCTGTAGTTTGTTTCATAACCGATGTTTCTCAGGGTATGTTTTTTCATTTTAAGGTAAGGTGCAGGTAATGAAAGAAATGTGAAATAGGACATGTTATTCTTGAATCATAAGTTGCCCTTGAACTTGACTATTTGGATAATCCGAAACAGGATTTTCAAAATAGTCAACAAGAGGTAGGGTGGGGGCCTCCCCAGTGGCGCAGCAGTTGGGCGCTGTACTGTGGAGCTGTCGGCAGCGGTGACGGGAGTTTGACGCCTGACCAGGGAGATTCCCACATGGCGTAGCAGACCTCTCCTGCCTCGCTTGCTGCTCCCCTCTGCCTGCTCTGCTCCCCAGTCTCTGGTGAACCCTCTCGCCACCCCACACCTCTGGTCTGTACCCCAGCTTGTATGCATAAATAAATAAATCTTAAAAAAAGAGGTAGGGTGTGTGTGTGTGTATGTGTGTGTGTGTATGTGTGTATGTAGACCACAAACATAACTAGGGAAAGTAGACTAATATGGCTTCTCCTTGGCTTACGGACAGCTTAGTTAGCACAATTTTGTTCATAAGACCCTCTGTTCTTGAGTCTCAGCAGTAAGTATACCTGTATTTACGTAGTTTTTTTTTTTAAAGGTTTATTTATTTATGCATACAAGAGCTGGGGTGTAGGCCAGAGGTGTGGGGGGGTGACAGGTTTCACTAGAGACAGAGTGGGGAGCAAAACAGGCAGATCAACTGAAATCCACTGCTGAGGGGAGCAGCGGGGAGACAGGAGAGGTCTACTGCGCCATGTGGGTCAGCTCCCTGGCCCTGATCAAACTTGTGCTGCAGTGGCTGTGATAGCTTGATAATGCTGACACTTAACCCCTTGTGCCACCAGGGAGGACCTACCTAACGCCTTTTAACATGAGGACTGTCTGCAGTGGCACTGGATTTAATACTGTATGTTTCTTACCAACTCTTACATCTGTCCGAATGTATTTATGTTTTGACTTTGTTCTCTTCATCGTATTTTTTTGCTACATGCTGAACCCAAGTCCCAGGTAGCAGGTGAAGGTAGTGCCATCTGTTGATGACAGTCAAAGCACATTTTTTAAAATGGTGTTCAGTAAAGTGTTATTTTTTTTTCCCCCTCAAATTTTACTGACTCACCAATTGTTTGTGTGACTGTGGTTTTAACTATACATCTCAGGTGCACACGATTCAGTTGCCCTCCACCAAAACGCCAGTTTCTGCGCTCCAGACCCTGCCCTCCCCCAGACCCTTCCTCCCCCCACTCCTTTGTGGTAACCAGTATGGTTTTCAGTCTTATTTTATTTTTGCTTTGATGTGAAGATTTGTTTTTATCATGAAAGTTTGCCTTTTCTGTGAAATAGAGGCTTTAAGGCTTCATGAGATATTTAGGAACATTTACTCATTTAGCAAATATACTCTGAACACCTCTCTGTGCCAGGTGTTGAGACTATCAACATTTCCTGTCCTCAGGGAGTGTAAGGTCTAGGGGGAAAGATGGGCAAAAAACAGATACACATGCTATGGGAACATGGAGCAGGGCGAGGGGAAGGCAGAGTGCAGGGATGAGGGCTGCAGCCTCTAGGAGAATGGGAATGTGAGAGGCACTCTAATACCGTGGCTGGATTAAGACCTTCAGCAACTCTACGCACTGAGATTACGGTGCTTCCTCCATGCGTACGTAATTTGAGGTAAATTTAAAAAATAGTGAAAATCATCAGGTTCATGTTTTTTCCATGATGACTACTTCATTGATTTGGTTGAATTATTTCAGCAAATTAGTATTACCTCAAAAAAAAAGTGATTTCAAAAACATTTTCTCTTAAAGCACTTCCGCTTTGTTGGTGTCCTCAGCATGTGTGTGATTTGCTGGTTGACTATAATTGTTCACAATTGCTAGGCCCTGTATGGGGAATGTGAAAAAAGAACACCAGTGATACTGCTGTGTGTGCAAGGTAATTGATCAGAGGAGTGTCACTTGAGTGCCGTGTGGTGGGAAAGCAGTGCCTGTACATTAAGGGCCTTTTTTTTCCTCAATAAAAGTAAAGTCTAAGTATAAACCTTATGCTTGTAAGTGTAAGGTGAGCACACCAACTTTTAACATTGAAGTATTTAGGGCAGGCTTCTCAAGCTACCTTTGCTGAAGGGCTAATGTTTTGATTTCCAATCTAGCACAGGTCAATGTAGTAAAAATATATTCACGTTAAATGACCAAAAAAGTGAAATGAACAACTTAGTTTCCCTAGCTCTCTTTATTTCTCTACCTTTTTTTTTTTCCCTGCTACCTTTCTCCTGGGTTGGATTGTTTTTTTTTTTGTGATCATAAAAATCTCCTTCGGCATTCTTTTCTCCCTTTCCTTTCTGTTTCTAAGTCCTTCATAGAATACAGTGTGATGTGGAGTGTGTATGTAATGAATCATGTTTAATAAATGGAGCATGTTGTTTATAATTTAAAAAACTACAATTTTTCATTTACCCTTTTATACCTTTGGAGTTATTTGGAGGGCTCATACCACAGTGGGATATGAGGAGTACTTGTTTAAATTACCACTTACCTTGCAACAAAGGAAGGAGGCAGATGAAGAGGAAAGGAAAGATTGGTCAGTAGGCTTCCAGTAGGCACACTGACTTTATGAAGAAACTTGTATAGTTAGATGAACCTTCCTGAGAGCAGGTAACATTTCTTGCCTTCCCTGTGGCATCTTTCCTGAGGTAGACATGTAATGCTCATTTGTAGTGCAAACTCATTTTCTATAAATGAACCTCCCTTGTGGCATTCATCGATAGCTCTTCTATCCCTAGTATCAAAGGAAACAATAAAATCTAGCTGTTCTTAAACAAATCATGGCTAGAAACATCTATGATGAAGTTTTAATGAACTGAACTTTTTTCAGAATTTATTTTTCAAGTTAGGTGTGTTTGCCACAGGACAAAAAGCTTCTATTAAGCAGGTAGCAGATCATCAATCTCTGGACATTTTCCACCCAGAAGCTTGTCGCTGTTTTTGGTTTGTTTTCCTTTCTTCTTTTAGCTTGCCTGCTGGCTGTTAGAATGGAGGTGACAGACGGTCCTGATATACTGTTGGGCAGAGAGTCTGCTGGTTTTTATTTGGCATAATAAATGATTGAAAACAGAGTGATATTTTGTTAGAGTTCTCATAAAGCCAACACAGTGGTGATGGTTGCAGTGCATTAATTTTAAGTTCCAGAAACAAGTGCCTTATTATACTGGGCACTGTCAATGTCCCTGGAATATAAGAAGAAAATCCTCAGTATTAAGTATACACGAGATAGAAGTCACTTACTGCCGCTTTTCTGAGCACTCATAAATGATGAAGCTCACTTTCAGGGGTAATCTGTCTTGGTCCCATTTTCCTTCCTGCTGGCCTGTACTCGCCTATGTCTCACGTAGGTGGAATAAACCAACCAGCCAGTTTCTCAGTGGTGATCATGCTGGAGCATGCCTGCTAATGATAATACTTATCTGGGTTTGTTTTCTAAATTAAAATGGCTTATTTCTTATTACATATCTTGGGTGATCATGATTAGACTAATTCTTCCACCTGCACACATTTCCATATCTGCTGGCTTTTGTCACGGGAAGTAGAACAGAGGGAGTGCTTCCTTCCTCACTGTGATATCTAATTTTGGAAGATGCACTGATTTCAGAATGTTTGATATAGGAAATGGTTGTATATTCCAAAAGCACTTACTAAGAGCTTGCTAAATAATTTTCCCTCCTGTGGTTTGGTTCCTAATTGTGTGGTTTTCTTTGCATCTTTTGATCTACCTGGACTGTTCTTACCTGCTGACATTTCCATAAATTAGAACTTTACAAAGGCTAGGTAGATTTCTATTAGATTGTCTCTATCTGTTTCCAGCAAATCTATTTCTGCTCTGTATGCAAATCTTCAGGGACTGAATCTTTTTTTTTTCCCCTGTAGGAATCTGAAAAGCTGGCTTTTAGTAAATCTCACTTCCTTTTTACTATTTTCTATTATAGGTTTTCAGGTTGTCTTACTTTGTCTTTATGGTTTTCTATTATGGGTTTTTAGGTTGATTCTATTTCTAGCACACTTAGTAATATGTGTTTTAATAGCTGTTGAGCCATTTTATTTAATAACTTGAACAAACTATTGATTTTTTAAAAAGGATTTATTTATTTATGCATACAAGCTGGGGTACAGGCCAGAGGTGTGGGGCGGTGAAAGGGTTCGCCAGAGACAGAGTGGGGAGCAGCACAGGCAGATCGACGGAAACACACTGCTGAGGGGAGCAGTGGGCGAGACAGGAGAGGTCTGCAGCGCCATGTGGGAATCTCCCCGGCTGGGCATCAAACTCGTGTTGCTGCTGCTGACAGCTCCACAGTGCAGCGCTTAGCCTCTGCGCCACTGGGGAGGCCCAAAGTATTGATTTTTAATGGGTGTTTTTAGATATAATACTCAAACTGTCCTCTCCACAAAAAGGAGGGTATTTTATTGCCCAAGAATATGTTACTAGCTATATTCCTGGAGCTGGCCTGTCTAGTTTGCAGTGTGACTGTAATACTAGCTTAGCTAACCAGACTTCATGTGGTTGTAACTATAGAATTAGACACGGAGCCCTGGGTCACTCCTCTGTTCCTTTCCTGACCCCCATTAACTCTAGTGTTTTGTGGTGGAAGTTGCAGATTGATTGGCTTTTCTTACTTACCAAAGAGAGAAAAACAACTTATCTAGATTCAAGGTCTGTGAAGTGTCTGAGAGCCTACCCTGGTTGCAGGCTAGTGAGGTTAGCCCGCTGCATTTGGATATACATTGCTGGGCAGCTAGTGGCACAGCAGGCTGCATGGACTTCAAGTTTGTGTTGGTTCTACTGCCTTAGAAGTCACTGAGCCATGCAGAGGTGTGCCTGCAGTGGGCCATGCAGAGGGGTTTGTGCCCCAACTGCAGTCTGAGAGGCTGGTGGTCAGCCTTCCCAGCCTTTCCCAGCCTTCCCAGCCTTCCCACCAGAGGGAGACCTTACCTTTATATACCTGATTGGCATTGACTTTGTTCACTGTCCCCGAGGAAGATACTATGTCTCTAAGGCTGTATGCTGTGTAGACCACCTTGAATCGATGGTCCGGAAGGGCACTTAAAGAAGATACCATGTGTCTCCCAGTACTTAGTAGCAGCAAAAAGTCAAAGCTGTTGCCATTTGCCTTTCTATTTGTGGTCTGCTTCTGCTCCACTTGCCGAGCCACCCGAGTCCCACTGTCCCCCACATTTGAGGAGCTGTCCAAACACGACTGGGCAAAACTTGTGCCATCTCTTTTGAGACAGTCGAGTATGCATGGCAGTCACAATTATCAAATTACTTTAAACCAGAATTGAAAAAGTACAGTTGTTTTGGCAAGTCTGTGTTGAGTTTTATATATTCTTGCCAAAAGTGTATTTAGTAGTGTAACACAGAAAAATGATTTGTAAGCTTTATCAAATTCATACCTAAAACTGATTTATATAGTGTTCTCGTTATACTAGTTATGCGTATACTAGTATACGTTATACTAGTGTTCTCGTTAATATCATTACTTTGAATGGCTTTATGTACTTTTCTAGGAATTTCTCAGGTGTGAGGTTGAAGAATAGTTTCATTACAGTTGAGGAGCATTTTTCCAAAAACATTGAGTATAGAGTCGCACACATTGTGTGAAATTCTAAGCCTTGGCAGATGCCCAGATGATTATTTAATGAGGCTATTTATATCTCTGGTTCACTCAGGTTGAAGGACTCTGCTGGACTACTTAGAATATGAACTTCTCATTCTGTTGATTTCTGAAAAAACCCACAGCCACTTCAGGGACTCATTTATTACTTCTTTCACTGAAACAATTCATAGCGACCAGACCAGAAAGTCTACTGAGGAAAGAATAAAAATACTGAGACTTTAGGCAGAGTGGCTTAGCCTGAACATTTGGGGCTCTATTAGTTGAAGTTAAATATCCTTTGCCAAACATTCCTTCCTGTGGCTGACCGAGTGTCTCTCTTGCTCATTTAATATGGACACGTTATGATCCAATTAAACTTGTCAGCCTTCAGGAAGGTTATGGAGTTGAGGAGATAGGACATTAATGTGGAAACATTAAGTGAAATTACATAAGATAGACGTGTAAGAAAGACCATGTAAAATGTTTACCTGGAGTAATAAAATGCTTTGTGTTTAAGCTAGAACTCTGAACTTTGGACTAAAGTCCTGAAGAGCTTTGTGGAGTAGGTCAGGTTTGGTTACTCTTGAAGGTGGTGCTGAATTTCATAGATGGAGAAAGAGGGAAAGAGAAGAGTTAATCTAATATTTTCAGGCTGCAGATCGTGGGAGCAAAGTGTGATTTTTCTTCTGATGTGACTTTTGATAGCTGAGGAATGTACTTAGCTGTATACTTCCAATTTCTCAGGCCCATACCTCTTTGGAACTATTACTCTCTCCCTAATCTTTCCCTTGAACTGTTAATTAAACCCCCTAATTGATCTCTTACCTCATAGCCATCCTTGACATAGCCATCAGAATTATCTAAATTAAATGCACATCTAATTGTTGCTATAAACGATCTTCTTGTTGAACATACTATGACCCTAGTATTGAGTCATGGAATTTTTTCTGGTTAATACCACGTTTACTAGACTTTTCATAGAACCTGGCCTTTCTGAAACCTTTGGGCATACTGTGTTCATAATTAGGCTTCAGGCAGAAACACGTACAGACCTGATAACATTGGGAAAAAGTCTGCATAGGGCTTTGGTGGTGTTGGTCTAGTAAGTACCTGAGAGATGGACCCTGGTGCAGTAGGAATTATAAGTCCTGGACAAAATGTAAAACTTAAGAACTTTAGGAAGTTGAACAGAAGTGTTCAAATTTGAGGGCAGTTAAATATGCAAGAAAGGACTGGCCACTGTTGAAGCAGTTTTTTCCTAAGGATGGGGGACAGTTACTGTGCACTCAGTGTTACTGTTTTGATGTTAGATTATTGAGTTACTACCTAGGCAGTGAATGTCACAAGTCAAGTTTTTTTCACGTGGGGCTTGGCACATAGCTGTTGCTTAGTAATTGTCTTGCTGTATTTATTTTGATTATCAAGCTGTAAGGTAGAAAAATGTGCAACTTTTTTCCTCTGATCTTTGCTATTTAAGAAATTGTTGGTGGTAGCTAGTAAATTTTACAAACCTCCAGTGGGTTACAACTCACAGTTTGAAAAGCACTGCTTTGGAAGTCAGGGCTAGGAACAACATAGTGCCTTTACTTGGAAGTGTGGCAGTCGTATTACGCAGTGGATGCTCACTGCCACTTGGTTCTGCCAGTCACAACGAGATGCCTGAGTTCACTTGCCAGTCCTGCCCCTTCCCTTTTCTTTCTTCCAGTAAACGGCAGCTTCTTCAGTCCTGTTCACCAGGTCTAATCCTTGCCCACTAGTCTCATGAAGCCACTGGACACTTGAAACATCACAAGTCTTTACCCTGAATTAAAAATATGTTTGTGTGTATTACCAGTGACTATTAGCAGCTTTAATTTCAGAAGCGAGAGCTTTATAATGCATAATAATTTGCACTAGCCAAATACGTTTAGTTGTTTTTTACAGATGGACAAACAGCATGACTTGAGTACTCATTAAGAATTTATGACTTAATCATAAGGCACAAATGCTACACAATCACTTAAATACTTATCCTTGGGTGGATAAAGACTATTTAAATAGAATCACTGTTTTGTACTTTGCTATATGCTTTATTTTTAGAATAAAAGAAATAACAGAGTCATCTTACAATGTAGGTTGTTCACAGACATAGAAACAAACCTACAATGTGGAGTCATCCCCTCCATGTGGATAAACATTTACAGAAGGAAGCAGCAGCGCTGGAAGTATTGTGTGCGTGTTGCTCTTACTGGGGTTTGTGAAATGATAGTGAAAGGACATTGTGCATTATCTTCGAGTGTCACCTGTGATTTACAAGGATTGTTATGGTAGAGGCAGGTTTATACACTGTGGCCATAATCTGGTTTCCAAGTGGGATGTTCTTCATCTATTGGGGTACAGGTAGAAAGTATTGGAACTTGCTTTTATCTAATCCTTCTTGCATTTCTGTCTATATTCCATTTTATATATAGCCACATATATACATACTTAAAATGATCAAAGATGATTGCATTTTCTTGTTCATAGCTTCAGTTAGCCTGGGCGGGGGGCGGGGGGTGGGGGGAGAGGGGCAGTGGGGCTATAAGGACAGAACATATCTTGCTTGCTGTTCTGTCTCTTTTACCTAACTTGGTGGGCAACCAGGAGGAATAGCAGTTAAAGAAATCAGAGTATTAGAAAAGGCTGAATTTTCAGATTGATGAGCTTCCATCGGCTTAATTTGCGCTCACTAACTCAAGTGCACTTTCTTATGCATCTGCCTTCCCTGTTCTGAGACTTCTGATTTCTTTGGCTGAATGTCATGACCCCCACCCTAACAGAACAGATGCTGTTGATGGGGAATAAAAGTGGGCCAGGAACAAATGTAGGCTGTGCAGCAGCCTTGATGCACACTGCTGTGGTTTTGTAAAACCTGTTCTTCACAGGAGGTGTTGCCTTCACTGGGGATTTAGAAAAACCTAGAGATGTCTCTGAGAGGCTGCAGAGAGAAAAAACTGCTCTTAACACTAAAACCATGCATTTTAAAGTTTAATTAAACATATTTCTGCAAATAAAAGCATTTGCCCTTGAGAATGTCCTTGATGATACTAATAGTTTATGTGTAGATTTTTCTGTAATTGATTCATATAGGAGTCATGAGTTTTATAGGTTACTGAATCTTAAAATCTCCTCCTTATGAGTTAGCTCTAGGATTGGCCAAAAAATGGCCTTCGGATACCTCTGTTCCATTACATTTGTAAATAAAGTCTGTCTTTTAAAGTTTTATTGGAAGACCACTATGCTCATTCAACTATAGTTGCTTTCTGACTACAGCTGCAGAGAGGGTAGTTATGATAGAGACCATGTACTCATGAAGTATAACATCTATATTACCTAGACCCTGATACAAAAAGTTTGCCTTCCCGAAGTGAGTTGAGCTTGCAGATATTTTATGAATAGTTGTTTTTTCTCTTTCTTTGGTTAGATGGTTTTTCAGAATGTTTTCTTAGAGAAGCTCACTTTTTGTGAGACAAATAGTGTAATGGTTAACAGTGTTGACTCTGAAATAAAACTTCATGAGTTCAAATCTTGCCTCCGTCTTTTGTCAGTTTTGTGACTTGGGGAATATTACTTCTGTTCCCTTTTGTTTTCCCTCCTGGAAAGTGAGACTAATAATAGTACTAGCTCAAAGGCTTGTTCTGAGAATTAAATAAGTGAAGCATCTAGAGTATGACAGGTGCTCAATAAATGTTAGCTGTTTACACCTCAGATTTTTTTGTCTTTGAAATTTGAAGTAAAAGGAAAATGTCAGAGGAACTACTTCAAGATCTTGCATCTTGTGGGAAGTTTGCACCTTCTTCATGCTTAGCCTCTGGCTGTGCTAATTTCATTAATGCTGCTATGGTTTCTTCTATAAAGATGGTTGTTCAAACACAGAAAGGTTAGTTTGCAGTAAACTTAATTGATGTGATTTCTGTAGGTTAATTCATGTTTATTTTTCATATATTGATTTAGTGAAATTCAACCCAAAGCTGTTCATGGGACTGGATGATTGTTTCATGGGAGACTTTACCCATGCTGTGAGACCTCCTGCTCAGGGATGTCAGACTTCATTTGCGTTACCCAGATAGCAAGCGTAATGAAGTTCAAATTTATACTTGTCTTGAGAATAAGGCCACTAGATAGATCAGCAATAAATTGAAATTGACCCTGTATTTTCACGCAAGTTAATTTGCTCACTTGATGGAACCATCTGTTTAGCTTTCAGTTTGTTGCATGTGGCTGGATTTGTCTGTTGATTTAAAGATACTGTAGATTTTACCTGGTCTTCGGTTTCCTACTGAATTAGTGACTTTGGGAAACATCTTCATGGTTGTGCTGTTAGAGCTGCAGATATTATCCCGTTGTGAATGATTATCTGCAGGCTTCACATTGGTGCTGTGGGAAGTCCCGGCAGTGTGACCTATCTAAAATCAGTAATGCAGAATGTTCAGGATGTTTTCGTATATCTCTTTGTGCTTTCTTGATGGCCTGTGTTGATCATTGAATTTTTTTGGTTAATCCTGCAGTGAGAAGACACAGTTCTTATGTTTAGTAAATTGCAGTCAGCCACCGTTCACTCGTATCTTGCTTTCAGATTTCTGTGGTCTTCATCGAAGGAGAGTAAGTATAAAGTCATTTATTAATAAAATTATCTCTGTACTTCCTCAAGCTTGCTGATACACATACTTCTCTCTCCTGACCTGGGAAAGATTTGAAGAACAAATACAGCAAACACAGAGCACTTTGGCTTTAGTCTGGGTCTCTGTTGGTCAGGGAAATAGATCCTCCCAGTGTGGGAGATAGGAAGGGGCAGGCTGCTGTGGAAGGCTCTGTGGGGAAGCTGGGTGACCCTGTGGAGCTTGGGAGGTTATGTTAAGCATCATTTTAGGAGCCCAATCACAGAGCTTCTCTTCTCTCCCTACTAATTCTCCAAACCAAAACACCATCCTGTCTGCATTTACCTTTATTTCCATCTTCCTCGTTTCCTTTTTCTGTATAAGAAACAGTGTCTTTTTCACAATACATGTTGCTTATCAAAATCACTTATAAAAACTCAGTTACCTTATTTTGGGTATCATGTAACAAAACTGCCCCCCCCCTTTTTTAGATTTATTTTTTATTTATACATACAAGTTGGGGTACAGGCCAGAGGCGTGGGGTGGCGAGAGGGTTCACCAGAGACAGAGCGGGGAGCAGAACAGGCAGATCAGAAATACACTGCTGAGGGGAGCAGCGGGCGAGGCAGGAGAGGTCTGCCGCACCATGTGGGATTCTCCCCGGCTGGGCGTCGAACTTGCGTCGCAGCTGCCAGCAGCTCCACAGCGCAGCGCTTAACCGCTGCGCCAATGGGGAGGCCCAAACTGCCCCTTTTGATTATAATTTTTTTATGATTGTCCAGTTAAAATCTTTATTGGCAACTGCTTTTATAGTTTTGAAGACTATGGGATTTGGAAGCAGATGTGTGCGCATGTCACTCTGAAGTTTCCGTGCTTACCGAAGCACCTAGTCCAAGCACTAAGTATTCTGGGTCCAAGAGTGCACCCCAGGGCTTCAGGAAAATGCTGTTAGCTTACCTGGTGTCAACCTTAGTAATCAGACTTCTCTTCATAGTCTTATGCCTAGATTTGTTGTAGTTTTCTTTAATTCAGCCCAGATTATTAGCATGCGGCAGTAAGACTTTTGCTTTAAGATGCACGGCAGTAAGATGTTCTCTACTGTAGAGATCATGTTTTCTGAGAAGTATTTTGTGTTATTGCAAGAATAACGCGTTAAGAGGAAATTTTGTGGACAGCCTGGCTATGCCCAAAATGGATATATTTTTCTGTGAGAGGGGATGCTCCTCCCTTTTTCATTTCACTATGTTGCTGAATTTGTCTATGGAAGAAATGATTCTGATACATGTAGAAATTTCCTGCCCTGAAATGTGTACAAAAGGGAAGTGCAGTCCAACTGTAGGTCAGAGATAAATTGTCTGTGTGCGTGCGGGGCACATTACCAGTTCTAGCTTTCTTCCTGGTGGTTCTTTTCTGGGTTTGAATCTGGAACCTTCACTTTTTCCTTTTCCTTTTTGTCAGTGATTTCTGTGTGGTATGTGTGTAGATTAAGTTTTTCTTGCATTAAGTAAAATTCTGTTTAATTTTTAAGAATTGTTTTGTATTAGACTGAATTTTGACTGGGATATGTTCTGTGTCTTCAGGAAATGCATCCCTCTGGGAGATAGCTCATTAGATTAGTAGTGTGAGCTGCTGGGGTTTTGTGGGGGCATGTGAGGACAAAGGGAGAGACAGAGAAGGCTACAAGGACACTGGAAAGTTACCACCAGTTATATTTTAATTAATTATTTCTTTTTACTATATTAAATGTATTTTTTTTAAAAAGTCCACACTTGTTCAGGTTCCTGTATGACTCTTGTATTAGTCACATGAAAGTGTTGTTAAATTGATCTTTTAGAATTATAGGTAATGTATTTGGGTAGCTACCTCATCAGCTTGAGAATGTCTTTCTTCATATTGTAATTTTAAATGTAGTATCTATAAATGAAATTTTGATCATGTTTTTATTTAGACAATGGTGAGACCATTGGGATTTGGGATGTGATGTAGAACATGTTTTCACTAAAATATAGCACATCATTATTTCTAAAGGATATAAGTAGACTTAGGGTCTGCAGTAGGAAAGAGCTTATCCTGTTTGTATCCCAGACCAAAAATTTAGCATATAGGAAAGGAATGAGCCATCTTTTGTGCTGTTCTCAGAAAGGAATTTTAAGTTTGATTTTTAGCTTTTGCTATTTCTTTCTCATGTATTTTTTTTCCTTTTTTTTTTTTTTTTTTTAATACCAGCTGGGGTACAGGCCAGAGGCATGGGGCGGCGAGAGGGCCCACCAGAGAAAGAGTGGGGAGCAGAACAGGCAGATCAGAAATACACTGCTGAGGGGAGCAATGGGCAAGGCAGAAGAGGTCTGCCGCACCGTGTGGGATTCTCCCCAGCTGGGCATCGAACTTGCATAGCGCTGCCAACAGCTCCACAGCGCAGTGCTCAACCGCTGCGCCACCAGGGAGGCCCTCATGTATTATTTTGATGGTTATTTTTTCCATATGATTGATGGGGCGGGACTGTTTGCCTAAATCTTGTTTAACAGTGTTGGAAATGTTGACCTCTATCCCAAGAGTAGAAAATTGCATAAACAAAATAATTCAGTCACCTGAGCACTTGCAGTTGAAATCCTAGTTACGTGACACTCTAACTCATACAGAAAAAAAGGATGCAAGTGCAGTGTTAAATGAAGGTTTCAACTCTCATGAGTGCAGTTACCTACATTTTGGAGGTTCATGAGCCTTCCAGGATCTGGTTGGTCTTCTGCTTGCTCTTTCCAAATGTGGCAACAGTGTGAAGACCCTTAAGAATGAGTGAGCCAGGTGTCTCATCACCGCTGTCGAAAACTCAAGGCAGGGATTTTGTTGGAAAATCCTTTATTATCTCCTTGTTTTCTCCCCTTTTCCTTTTGGAGAACAGTAGTTTATAGGAAGTTCCTCTCAGGTTTTTTGTGGTCTGCGACACAATTAATTTTTCATGGTAATAACCTAAGTGATTAAAGTTAGTTGTAAGATTCTCCTTAATTCTGGACTTTCTTAGTGACTATTAATATTAACTTTTGAAGACATTTTGGGCTTGCAGTCTCCACTAATAGACAATATTCTTGATTTAGAATGGTGTTACTTATGGTTTGATGAGATTGCTGCAGTAGTCCCCTTTGTCCATGCACTCATGATTTTTGTTTCTTTTTTCTTCAAAGTTTAGTTACCCCCCTTTCACCAACTGGCATTTGAAAATATAAGATATTTTTAAAGAGAGAAAGATATATTTGTATCAGTTTTACTACAGAATATTGTTGGTCTTATTTTTACTAGCTACTGTTACTCTCTTACTGTGCCTAATTTATAAATTAAACTATATCATAGGTATGTATGTATAGGAATAAACATAGTCTACACAGATTTCATTACTGTCTCGTCTCAGGCATCTGTTGGAGGTCTTGGAAAGTATTCACCTTTGGATAAGCGAGTACCACTATCTTTGTCTATCACTGTGCTGTGCTCAATGATCAAGAGATCACCAGTAATAACGTCTTTGTTAATTGTGGAGTCAGAAAACATGTGTGGACCACTGTATTGGGGGATGAGAGCAGAGGAAGGGTCAAGTGTAAATCCAGATCTTTCTCTTTGTAAAGCATTTCAGCAGCTGTGGTAGTTTAGTGGTGTTTCTGCTTTAACTTGCATTGCCTTTTGACCTTGTCTATTTGGGGTCAGAACCAGACAGGACCATAAATTAGAGGAAATTCTTTGTAGTAAGACGTGAAACTTACTTATAGCATGGAGAGTTTTATATTGCAGGAAATTTGAATATATATTCTATGGAAGCATAATATTTTACTGCCATAGTAGAGTTACTAACATGGAAAATAAGGCAGAACTTGTAATAAATCATTAAGTAAATATATGTAATATTTTCTATAGTAATAAAATTAGAACAATCTGAGGTTTGGCTTATTGCTGTCATTAAGAATGAGTATGCTTGATGCTTACTGTTCACTGGGGCTGCTCAGGCTCAGTTATTGCGGTTGAATTAGAACGATAATCCTTCCTTTGGATCAAATCTGCTGTTACTAATTTTCTGAAATTATTTTTTTAAAAGGTCTGCATATATTTAAGTGAAGAATTATGAGCAAGCTATAACTGGCAGTGCTTTTGGGTGTCCCAATAGTATACACAAAGGCTCATTTACTAAATCTGACTTATTTCCTGAGCCCCTTATTGTTGAGAACATTAATATTATGGCCTACCAGATGTGAATCAGAGGTAACCTTCGGTTAACTCCCTGTCCTAAAGCCCTCCTGGTTTGCCATAAATCCTTTTATAGCAGGCATAGTAAAGACTCTGTAAGTGAACAGCTTGACTTTATTTTAAATATTAGGCATATTTATTCAAAGTTGCAAAAAGGGACATTTTTGTAGACTTAAAAAATATTTTCTTGTTGATTTCTATTGTACCCAGTACATAATAAAAAATAAATCTTAGTAAGTTAAATATTCAATCCAAAGGGCATTTAGCCTTTAATGGTATGAGGTATTGAGGCATTTAATTCTCCAGTAAGAGTTGCAAGAAGATATTCGATGGTCAACGAGTCTAATGACCTTATTATTGAGAAGGCACACATGTCACAGTGACTCTCCGTTCTTGTTAGTTCTTAGTGACTTCTGTACTTAGGTAGTAAGCTCTCCATCATTTTCAACTGAACTGAACCAGACTTAATATTCAAGCATTTGGATTGATGTATTATTCCACAAACTTATTAGTTTCTAGATATGAGTCATACATGGATTTCTTTTCATCTCCCAACTCACCCCCTGCTCTGACATCCACCCCCCCCCCCCCAACTATTTCACCTTTCCCTAAAATAAACAATGAATAGTTTTGGCATCATCAGAGTCATTTCTTGGCTTTTAAAGAGAATAGTAAACACCTTCATAGAGTCACTGAATAATCCTTGAAGATTTATAAAGAAACGCTAGAAGTTAGAAGAATGGAATCTAGCAGTTAGATTTTTGTTTTCTAAAGTTGATGTAGATTCTGACAGTGAAAATTGGCAAAGATCAGTGCTAGCCTTGTCCTTTGTTGAAAACTCTGGAATGAACTAAATAAATATGAACAACACAGGGAATAGAAAGGCATGAACCCTGGGAGTCAGTGTGGATTTTTCACTTTAAATCTAGCTCATTTCATTTTCTGAACAGGATTGCTAGATTGATGAGTACAGGCAGTTATTTAGGAGTGTAGCGTGTTCTATTTTTCAGATACTCTCAGAGCATTTGGTAGCACCATAAAGAAACGAGGAATCTCCAAATATGTGTCTATTTTATTTCAAGCACCACTACGTGACGTATGATCTGTACAATAGTTTCAGTCCAAAAACTGTTATTTACCTTGATAAATTGAGCTTCAGTTTTCTAAACTTGGCTGTTCGTTTTTCCTCATGGTGGACATGAGAGAGTAGAATTAGACAACTTAACTCCCTTCCTTAACTCTAAGTTTCTGATTGCTTGGGGACATTCTTATTCCTTTTTTTAAAAAAAAGTCATTTATTTATATATATTTTACATCATTGTTCATTTTTTTCCCCACAATGTTTGCTTTCTTTTTTTTTTTTCTTCCTTCCTTCTCCTATCTCCTCTCTTCCCGTTTGCTTTCTTTTTTCAGATGTAGTCCCCATAGAATTTCCACCATCAGTTCTCTTGTGCACCATTCCCAGAGTCCCTTGAGCTTCTAATGGCTCTATTTGGTTCCTTTGTTACGGAATGAAATGCTTGAATATGTAAAACAGGTAGGTTCTAATGAGGTAGAAATTTATCAGCAGACTCTATTAAGGTAACAAAGCTCAGCAGAATAGGCAGAACAGAATTCCTCCTGGAGTAACTTTCCCATTTAGCAGGGTTGTGCTGTTTGGCAAGCTGCTTGATTTATATTGGGTATGTGAAAACTGCTAAGCACACAAACCAAGCAGGCATTACAGCATAATAAATACAACCTTTCCATTGTTGGCATCACTGTCATGGTGGAAAATGGGCATTATCAGGGTAGATGAGGAACCCAGTATTAAAAACTGTAGAACAAAGATTAAAAACCAAGTAAGGAGTTCCTGAAAGCAGCACATAATCTACTGGTCAGCTAGCGGTTTTCTTCTAAGGACGTATGGACAGAGGTTCTCAGGATACTTTTATACTGGTCTTACTGTGTGGGTGAGACAGATTTTGTTGGAGGTAAGTAAGCAATCCTGGTTAAAGTCAGAGGAAAGAAAGGTAATGTCTAGATAAGTGGCCTCAGATAATTTTTTAGTATGTGTATTAAAATTATGTGCATTTCTATATATATTTCGTATATTAAGTGTTTTAGTTCTACATCTTCACACAGAACACTATCAGGCCAACAGTGAGTGTTCTTTTCCATTTCCCCCTTTCAGACCAATGCGATTCCTTAAAATGTTGAAAATAGGTTCTGATGGCTTCCTTGTGTATCAGTAATTTGATTCCTATTATAGTATTTTTAGATTTCTGTATCTTGCTTTACAGAAGTAAATTCTAGTCATAATGCAGCTGCAGCACATATGGATCCTTTTCTCTCCTGTCTTGCTGCTTCTGTTCTCATTGGTATTGGGCTTCCACTACAGTGCATTCTTCTATGATGAGGGTGAGCTGTGTGGCCTTGGCATAAATCACCATGACAGGCTGAGTGGGTGCTTAGTTATCAGATTCAGAAAAGGGCCTGTAGCTGTCTTTCTCTGGTTTCAGTTCCAGACCGGACTGTCCGTAATAGTTATAGTCCATGAAGCTATTAGGTCATACATTGGAGAAGATGGCGCTAATGTCTGATTTCATAGCTCTTCCTGTAAGTCAGCTTGTTTAGACCTGTTTTTACTTAAGTCTCATTCCTCTTGTTCTAAAGAGAATATATGTAGCAACATAAACATACAAAAATAAAGTATCCATAAGCAATCTGTTACCAGAAGCAATATTTTGGTAACAAATAAGACTAATCACCTTGTGAGAGATCTTTGAGATGTTGATGGTGGATTCTTCCTGCTATTAGGATTTTCTTTATCAGTGGGCACCTTGCTTTTTATGGATTAGTAGAAAGGGTTTTATTTCTGAAATGTTTCATAGTTTTGCTTTCGTATGTCCAGAGTCATTTAGTGAAAGAACTGGAGACTTTTTTAAAAAAAGGAAATTTTGAAATGATGCAGCAAAATGGATGGACCTAGAAGGGATTATATACTCAGTGAAATAAGTCAGAAGGAAAAAGAAAAATATCAGATGTTTTCACTTATAGGAGGAATATAGGGGAACCAAGCAAGGGGTCAGGGGGAAAAAAACAACAATAAAAACAACAACAACAAAACAAAAATAAACAGACAACTATAAATCATAGACATTCTGCAGGGGAGGGGGAGGGAGAGGGATCAAAACAAGGGCCGGAAGAGCACAAAGGACTATGGGGATGGTGCACGGGTGAATTGGTGGAAATTCTATGGGGCCTACATCTGAGAAAAGAAAGCAAACATTGTAAAAAAATGAACGATGATGTAAAATATATAAATAAACTATCAAAAAAATAAACATCACTCTTCTCTGGAAAAAAATGGAAATTTCGAATTGAGTTGTTGGATAGTAGATTCATTTATTAATATTGGGAATAAAGGAGTAAGTAGGAGATAAAGTATTTGATTCTACTGAAAATGGGTGGTAAGAAGCAAAGGTTTTCTATTCCCGATAGGCATTCTTTACCTCATAATACTACATTAAACTGTTTCGATACAAACTGTGAAAGAGCAGCTGATAATTTAAATAAAACATGCTGTGTTTTAGTAGTTTTTAAATTTGCAGAAAATCCAGTTTATAGTTGTTAACCATTCTAAATATGAAGCTTTTATTCTGTTGGTCAAATGAAAAGAGAAAAGTGAAATTATGAAAATCGTGGAAATGGACCACTATTGTTTTGAAGGTAAGAATCATTTAAAATCTTTGGTAGGCTTTGAATGAAAAGCCTTTGTATTTCAGTGCATCTTTATAACCCCAGGTGTGTTTTTGAGAACTGCCTTTGCAGGGTAGTATATGTTGTGTTAGATGAGAAGCAAAATGAAGTTTGCCTTTTACAATTTTCTGAAATAATCACATGCAGCGTCAAAGGAATATCATCCCTTGCAGGGCATTTTTGGGCTGGCCAAGTAGAACACAAGATGAAGAGTGAGAGAGATGTTTACAGGCGTTAATTAATTTTGGTACAGGAAGGAAGGGAGAAACAGCATCCTGAAGTTGCCTTTTTGCTACAACACAGATCAGTTTCACTCTTTGTACAAAGACATCATAAATGAGTAGGGCATTGAAAAGCCAATACAACAAAAAGAAAACAAAGCTTCTTCAATGGGAGATATATAGCATATTTTTAGAGAGAGAAGAAAGACCCAGAAGAGAGTGGGAAACTGATGATCCAGAGGACAGGGCCCTTATCCTAAGCCCAAGCTGAGGGGAGGCCTTAGACTGGAGGGGACTTGCTTCCATCACTGGGGTGAAGGTGGAGGATCAGGTACAATGTGGGGGTGATGGTGCAGTTCTCACTTGAGCGCTTCTTATTTTATGAATGAAAAAAGGAAATCAGCTCAGCAGCTAAGGGTGGAGATTGGAGAGAGCTGAGGGGCTGAGGAGGAGGAGGAGGAGGAAGTGAGAAGTAGCCCTCTCAGGAGGGGTGGGAGTGAGCTGTGAGCTGACCTGGGCAATGGCTTCTGGAGGTCTCAGGGCTGAGAGAGAGAGAGAGAGAGAGAGAGAGAGAGAGAGAGAGAGAGAGAGAGAGAGAGAGAGAGAGAGAGAGAGACTGACTCAGGCAACAGCAGCAGGATCTACAACAGACAAGGATGAAACAAAATTTCTCCAAGTGTGAGGACTACAGTTATTTTTACTTTCCCATTTTACTTTCCCATTTGTAACATTTTATATTTTTACAATGAATATAGTTAAAGTATATTATACATATATATATCATAATCAGAATACAATAGCTCTTCCTAAATTTTATTTTATTTTTTCATTTTTTTATTATTCATATTTTTTACATTGTTGTGTATTCCCCATAGGTTACCCACCACCAATGCTAACTCAACCAGTCTCTTCCCACAAAAATCTACAACAAATGCCCCATTTCTATGACCCTCTTTAGAGAACAATTCCCTGGAGTCCTTGCTCTCACCCACTGGGCTGTATTTTTATTTCTTCAAATATCTATACATATGTGAATATCTAGTCTACACACACACACACACACACACACACAGAGAGAGAGAGAGAGAGAGAGAGAATTTTAATGGCCCCTACCTCTACAAGGGTTGTTATGGAGACACAGGTCCCCATCTTCCATGACCCACTTCCTGAATCTCAGAGCCACGCTGCTTATCTTCATTTAACTGATTCTCTCATGCTACTTCTGTGTCTCTAAATACTACATAATAATATTTTCTTTGCTTTTGAGTTTTATGTCCCATCTTTAGTGAACTGGCTTTTCTTTCATACAACCATGTCCTCTGTCATGAAATATAATTATCATTTTCATTAACTCAAAAAAAAAACCCCACAAAGTTTAAGAAAAGAGCCAAAAATTGCTAATTTGTTATTATGAATATAATAAAAAGCCTCATTTGAGATAGAACAAGATGGGGCACAGAATGCATTCTTTATGTTAGTTTTTTCGACTTTGTTTCCTAAAAAACCATAGTGATTTGAAAACTGAGCATAAACAGCAAATAACTATTTGGGTGAAATAACTTTTGAAGTGTCATAGCTGTGGTGATTCTAGTATAAATGATAACACACAGCTTATTAAACTTTATATTCGATTAGCTTTGGAATAAAAAGCGTGTTCTTTAAAAAAAATGTCCCTATATCAGATAAGAAAAGCAAATGAAAGTAAATCTATATGGATTTCAATTTAAAATTTTATTTTCATTTCTTTGTTTTTATTAATATATTAACTTTCATGCAAGATTTTAATTGACCTTCAAATTAAATAAAAATATATCACAGAAGGCAAAATTTCTACATACGCCTGAGAAATCCAGTCTAGAGAAATCCAGAGTTATAATACTCTGCCAGTTCCCCAAAGTGGGTTTGTATCTTGGCTCTGAGGCAGTGAATATAACAATCTATTACTTGCTTAAAGTCGATGGACATGTCAAAAAAGCTGTAGTGGTGCTGAATTTTAAAAGTAGATTGCTTCAGGATTTTATGCTGTGTCTTCATAATGTCCCGCCATTGAATTCTTAAACCTATAAAATTATAGTATTTGAATAAAAATATTAATATTCAAGTTTTGTATATAGTTGTCTTAGAAAATTACTTACAACTTTTTCAGAAATGTTACTTAGGATTAGTTGACAAGGTGCTATTAGTTTTTAAGTAAATTAGGTGCTCAGTCTTTAAATTTGGCCCAGAAAAATATTTGTAGCCATAGTCTCACTTCAGCTGCCGAGAGGAAATAAAATATTTTGACTGCAGTTTGAGATATTTGACAACCTCATATTACACTCAGGAGTTTCTCTGTATTTAATACAAGCCAGTGTACTTCTGCATAGCAAAATATATTACTAACCATGATGTTTGATATTTGTTCATGCACTTTATTTTTCACGTGAGCATCCCAAAATGATTTCTGATGTACATCTAAATACGAGATTTTCTATTAAGTGAACCCTGCAATTAAACACTGTTGAATTGCCCGTTGTGTGCTTTTCATGTTATTTAGTACACTGAGAAGGTATCGAATGAGTGGAAGATTGGGGTTGGTGGTGCTGTGCAGAACCATAAACTAATGGATTTGGCCATGTTTTCAGGAGATTTAAATAGTTTGTCTTTAAAATGTTAGACCACTGAATCATGGGTGTTTACAAAATTAGTGGTTAGTATTGACGACGGTGATAATTGTAACTTCCACAAAAACCTTATTTAGGGCCTCCCTGGTGGCACACCGGGTTAAGTCGCAGTACTATGAAGCTATCCAGAGCCACTGCAGCACGAGTTCCATACCCGGCCAGGGAGCTTCCCACATGGCGCAGCAGACCTCGCCTGCCTCGCCCATTGCCCCTCTCAGCAGTGTTTCTGTAGATCTGCCTGTTCTGCTCCCCACTCTGTCTCTGGTGAATCCTCTCACCTTCCCACACCTCTGGCCTACACCCCAGCTTGTATGCATAAATAAATAAATCTTTAAAAAAAAAAAACCCTTATTTAAATTTAATTGATGATACATTACTTTTAAAAATGATTTCGAATTAGGTCTTTTCCTCAATTTAATACCCCATAGGCCTTTGTATTTACAGTTGTATTTGTATTTTCCTTTGTTATTCTTGTGCCCTCTTTTTCCTCCAAGACTGTGAACATGGGAGCATACAACTGTTGGGTTTGCCTTTCTATGCCTCATAGAACCCAGCACAGCTCCTTAGAAAGAAGTAAATTAATGTATGACTATACAATTGATTTTTGTGCCATTTATCTAATTCAACATATTTCTTAATTCTTTCTTTGTAATGTCTGATCTGTAATTTATTTTCACAATGGCTGTTAAAATAGAAACAAAGGCAATACAGGTTTAAAATTTGTTTACTTCATTCACATATATAATCTAAAAAGTAGCTTTTGACCCCTTGAGACTTTGAACACTATTGCTTAAACCATTGCAAACTAATATTTATGTTGTTTAGATTTTAATTGTAATTGCTATTAACAGATATTTATTAAGCACCTGCCGTATGTTTGTGTGTCATCTCATCCCAGTTTATGTTTGTAGCAAACTTGTATTGTAGTGACTCGGGTATGATTCTCATTTATTACTGAGAATTTTAAGCAAAACAATCTGGAGGAAATTAGAATTTAATGAAAGTCATGGTTCTTGAGATTAAACTTAATAGGCTGAGGAAGTGCAGTGTGTTGTTGGGCAGAAACATCTGTTTTCATCACAAGATACCCAGTACCTGGTACACGGCTAACACCCAGCATTTGAAAGCATGCATGAATAAATGAGTAGTGAATATTTATGAATGAATACATGAATAAACAACTGATACAGTTAAGAGTGATAGAGAGTAGTTTACTGGTTAAGCTGGTCTGTAACCATTTGGATTTGCTTGTTGATTAAAAGTTTCAGTTTGACTTCAAGGGTATGGAAAACTTCATTACAGTTCAGCACTGGTCATTAACTAAGGGATGCTGATTGCCTGGTGTCTGTTAAGTTACGGGACAAGGGAACATCCACTTTCTCAGTGCCAGCTGTTTCAACTCATCCTGGAGAGTGAAGGAGAAAGCAATATCAGGCACTAAGTGGTATGGCCCTGGTCTTATATCATCAGTAGCCTTTGGCATCTCTAGATGCTTTCGGCAGCCAGTAAATAATTCATGTGTGGAATTGTCTAGTTATTGGAAGTCAGTATTGTGATTGCTTATTTTATACTGAGATGCATTCTGAGAAAAGGCAGTGTAAAAGTGCATTTGTGCAATGGAAATTCATTTTATCCAATAAAGCCAAACTCAGATTTCATGTTCCTTTGAGGCCAAGCAATAAAACCCTGTCTTACTTTCCAATTTAGACATCTGAGACTTGATAACATTTGGTGAGTGTGGAACATTGATTACTATGTGGAGAGGAAGGTGGAAAAGAGGAGATTGGACTCCACCAGCAGCAGTACCTCCAGGTTGTTAGGAGGGAAAGCAAGGGTGTTGAGTTTTGTATCCTGGCAGTTCAGAGTTACAGATTTCAAGATGCTAGTTTTCTCACACAGACCTTGCTGTTATATCCCCTTCATGTTTGTTCATGTCCTTACGTCTCTTTGCAACACTTCTCTTTCTCTGCCTAGTGACTCAGAGTTATGTCAAGGAGTATTTTGTCTGGGGAAGCTGCCTGAAGTATCGAATCCTGTACATCTATCTCTCTGTCTTTGCAAAGTGAAGAACAGGATGGTCCATTGGAATGCAAGAAGAAAACATTAGATTTTTTCATATTTATCTTGAGAGAACAAAAACAGCCTTTCTAATATTGCTTGAGTTGACACTGCTGCACTCATTGTCTCTTAAGTTCAAATGAATACACTTACAGACACTATATGACAATCTTGAAGTGTGGGAGTTCATGGGACACAGAAGGGCTTATGTTAGCATCCACACCTGTGCTTTTGCTTTCCATTCACCAGTGTATTTCAGTTTGTTTTGTGTACCTGGTTATCTTGGTGACCATGGATATTATAAAGGTATGCTTGATTTAAAGTAAATCATTTTCCTGCCCGCCTGTACAATATGAAACCTTCAGAACACCAACTTTTCCAACTCAGATGTTATGTTTAGTATATTGGTTTCATGTTTTTATGCCTCCAGTGTTAGTTGGGTGGGCAGCTATGCTTATACTTAAATATGTACCTGCATGTTTACTTACAGGCTCAAATCTTTTTTGCCTCCTATTTTCTTTCTTTTTTCTTAAATTATTTTTCTTCTCAAAATACCCCTTCTAGCAGTTCTTTCTATGAGGGTGTGTTAGTAGCATATACTTTGTTTTTGTCTGAAAATATTTCACTTAAATATTAGCTTGGTTGAATATGAGGGTCATCTTTGTTAGTCTGAGGATATTATCCACTGTCCTGCAGTTTGTGCCTCTGCTGGTCTAATTGTCAGTCTTCTGTGGTAATTTGTCTTTTCTTTCTGAATTTCTTTGTGGCTTCATTGATGGGATTCATACTTCCTGTATCTGAGGATTTGTCTGTTTTGCTAGTACTGGAAAATTCTCTTTGGTTTTCCTCTGAGACCAAAATGTAATACAGGTTGTTTCCATTTTGTTCTCCTTATCCTATAGTCTCATTTTTAAATATTCCATCCCTTTATGTTTGTATTCAAAATTACCAATGAGAATTTTTTAATTTAAAAGAATAGCAGACTTACATGTTAACATTAGTCTTCTACACAAAGTCAGCTTTTTTTCAAAATAAATAGTGAGAAAGTGGCACTGGTTTCCCTCCACCCCGCTAATCTCTATAAATTTTGGCTGAATAATAGGGCCTCCCTGGTGGTGCAGCGGTTGAGCACTGCACTGTGGAGCTGTTGACGGCATTGATGCGAGTTCGACGCCCAGCCAGGGAGATTCCCACATGGTGTGGCAGACTTCTCCTGCCTTGCTCGCTGCTCTGCTCGGCAGTGTGTTTCCATCGATCTGCCTGTTCTGTTGTCCCCCACTCTTGTCTCTGGTGAACCCTCTCGCCGCCCCATGCCTATGGCCTGTACCCCAGATTGTATGCATAAATAAATAAATCTAAAAAAATTTTTTTTTGGCCAAATAGAATTGAAGGCAACTGAATCCTAGTACAACTTCTGAGTTTAATTTACTTGCATATTCCATTGAAGTACATGAAGAAAATCTGATCCAGGTATTTGTACTTGGAAGAGGGAGGAGTGTTGTAATAGCGCTCTCAAGTAATTGTGGATATCCTTCCTGGGTAAGACACTAGAACTCAACTCCTCATAACTTCTTAAAGATTAATTGTAATGTAGACAATAAAAACAGGCCAATGACCCTTTTGTTCTTTGTTACAATAAAAATGCATTGGTCTATTTTGCACTCTGTGCATTATTTTTTAATTACGTACTTTATTGGGAAACTATTTGTTCTGAGTTATGCAGATCTTCCAAATGGTAACCCATTTCATTTTCAACTCTTAACCTCCTCCCCTCCGATTCCCCCATTTGTTAATATCAGCTCTGTTCTTGTTAGAGAAGTCTTTGGGTATTGGAAAGCTACCTAGTATGTAGTCTAGATAGAAGTTTCCTAAAAAAATTCCTAGAAATCTAGTTTTCTCTTGGAAACTTAATTGTTACCATTGTATCATTTATCAAGTACTGTCAGTTTTTTTCCTTGAAATACAGGCTTACTTTGTTCATTTTTGAGGAAAAGCTCAAAAAGTGTTGTCAGTGGTCTCTAACCAGAGAGGACCGGGAGCTCACCTGTAGCTGACCAAGTTCAGTTTATTACTGGTGGTCGCGAGGGAGGATGGTAGCTGGAGAGCCGGGGGCAGCTCAGTTGGCATTTGTCGGAAAGGACTTATTAAAGGACTTGAACATTTGTTATAATTTGAGAGAGGTTAGATGCTGTGGGAAATGTGCTGATGCTATGAATGGGTACCTTAAATGTTATATTTAAGGAGGAGGAAATCAGGAGAGACAAAAGGTTGATTCTAAAGGAGCAATAGTCTTACTATTATCCAGGAGATAATGGATGTTTGTTCATCATGTGGTTTCTGTGGTGTTCGTGGTTTTGTTTGTGCTTTGTCTTCATCCATCAGGGTCAGAGTGGCCTTGTCAAATGGTGATGTCCTACTTATGTTTAATAGGAAAACAGCAAGGCATAGGGTCATGTCTTAGTCACATCAAGACTTCACTGATAATACTGAGGGTGTTTTTCAATTGTTTTTTCAAATAATAATGATGTGCATATAAAAATTATCTTTTCTGTTTGCAGCTCAGTCTCACAGTGCTTTTCCTTGAGATCACTATTCTGTTTCATTGTGCAGAAGTTCTTTTTGCATGCTCCTCATTTGGTCTCAGGGAATATTAAAACTACTTGCATGGTTTGAATAATTGCCCCTCAGAAGATTTATCTGCATCCTAAGTCCTGTAACCTGTGACTGTTACCTTAATTGGAATCAGGGTCTTTGTGGCTGTAACTGACTATCTTGATGAGATCATCTTAGGTTATCAAAGTGGGTACTCAATGGAATGACAAGTATCCCTGTGGGGGAAACACACAGAATAGAAAACACAGCTAGAGCAGAGGAAGCAGTGTGATCATGGAAGCAGAGATTGGACTGATGTGGCCACAATCCAAGGAACACTGGGAGTCAGAAGAAACTGGGAGAGGCAAGGAATGAATTCTCCCCTAGAGTCTTTGGAGGGAATGTGTCCCTGCTGACCCCTGGTTTCTGGACTTCTGGCCTCCATAACTCTGGGAGAATAATACCTTTTTGAAGCCACCAAGTTTGTGGTTATTTGTTATGGCAGTCTCAGGGAATGAATACACTGGTACTTAAGGTTTGAGATTTAATGAAATCAATAATGTTTGCTGGTTTATGGAGGGCATTTGTAAGTGAAACTGACATCTTCTATTACAGGGAGCTGTGGAGGTGGAAGCTGTAATGACTGCTGGTACAGTTTGTTGCCAAAGCCCTGACGGGTGTACCAGCAGTTTAACATGGTTGCTTTTATCAACTGAAAATGTCAGTATGGTGAAACGGCTTAGTATTATGAAAATAGGTTTGATTTTGCACTTCCTGAAAGGGTATGGGGTGCTGGTTATGGACCACATCGGGAACCACTGGAGTAAGAAAACCTGACTCGGATGCAGAACACAGAACATAAAGAATTTTCTTCTTTGAAACTCTCTTTATGGGGTACAGGAACCACTGTAGTAAGAAAACCTGAGTCAGATGCAGAACACAGAACATAAAGAATTTTCTTCTTTGAAACTCTCTTTATGGGGTACAGGATATCGCGGCCACTGTGTTCCCTTTCACTGCTAACTCAGACATAAAGTGTAGCATGGAGTATTAACACATAATAGTTCTCTTGAGCTACAGCTTGTTCTGTTACAAACCTTAAGTTACATAGGTAGACCTAACTTTCTCTTCTGCCCACTGGAGAGAATTGACTGTTCTCTCAGAGATTAACTGGCAAGGTGGTGGCAACTACTGTTGGTATCTTTTGATGAGGTCTGCCAGCTCCCTGCATTATTTATGGTTCAAAAAGAGAAAACTATCGTATATAAATATGTGTTTGTTTATAGCTCTGTCCTTCTGCCTAACTATTGAGGATCTGAACTTTTTATCTTTATTTCCTAAGCTGTGTGCACCCGATCGCTCACAAACACACACTCAGATGCACCTTTCCTTGAATTTTCTCATTTTTATTTTCCTCAGGTTTTTCCTGGAAAATGGTTCTGTTATTGAAGAATTAGAAATACTGGTTTCCATAGATAGTAAGGTTTGACATTAATTATTTACAGTCAAACCAAGGACAAAGTATAGTAAGAGTCATTCATTTATATCTTAGAGTTGCCTGTCAAAAGTGCATTTAAGCCTACTGATGTTTAGAAACTGGATTCTCATTCAGTTGTTTTGGAATGTGTCATAGTGCCAAGGAGGGAACCCCGGTCCTGGAATTGTGAGTGGGAGCATGAGTATTAGGCCCCCAGAAACATAAAAGAAGATAGAAGAAGATCCCCTGCTTAGAGCAGACAAGAGCGTTGACTCCTCCAAAGGGAAGGCTGTGCTGGGGGAGGCTCCAAAGGCAGCACAAGCGAATTAGCTCAGGGCAGGAGTGGAGAAAAGGTGTTCTCCAGAAAGATGACCCCGGCAAAAACGGGCGGTTCCTGTGTAGGCAGCTGAGAAATGTCTGCCCCTTAGGCAGAGTAGGGTTTTGGTTTTTTTAATTGGCTTAGTTCTGGTAGACAACTAGACAGAAGCCAGGGTGTTATCACATTGTGTTTAGTAGGAAATGTGGCATATTTAAGCTGACGCTATCATTTAGTACACAGTATGGGAGTGGACCCCACCTGGGTTTTCTTGCCTGGAGATGGGCACCCTCGCTGTGGTCAGGCTGACCCGGCGGACATGTGGAGGGAATCGCCCAGTGCGGGCACTTAGGTTGCAGTACTGCCCATCTTACTTGTTATTATCCCATCATTCGTCCAGGTAACGTGGTATCAAATTTTGTTTGTCTCTGCTGTTGCTTTCTCTTTCTCCTAGTCCTTGGAGGCTTTTATTTATGGGATGTTTTTCAGTTTACTCCTTTCTGGAGTGAGCATGATCTTTAACTGGAAAGCTCTGCCTTGATCTACCACCAAGTCCTAAATTATACCCCAGACATTAACTTGGACTTCAGTTCCTAAAACCTGGACATCATTACCTTAGAAAATACTGTTTTACGTTCTTTTTTCTCCCCCGTGCTTTTTCTATCACTATTCTGTTTCCCCAGCCAGGAGGATTTTTGAGCTTATCTTTTTTATAGTTTGTATTACAGAAAAATATAGGCACATTAAATATGCTGTTTCATACTGTTCCTGGTATGTTGCGAGGAGGGATTTGGATATCAGAGCCCTCTCCTCTCCAGTGGCAATCACCCCCTGCTCACTGTGGAGAGATTCCTCCCGCTTTTCTTGATCTAACTCGCTAGAGCCAGAAGACACATCAATTCATATGACTGGGTGGCTGACAGCTAGTGACCTTTGGTAATTTGTCTTAACTTTTCTTACTTGTCTGCTCTTACTGAAAGAACTCAGTGCCAGTAGCTTTATGAGTGACAGAGAGAGCACAGTAAGCATTTTCACAACCTATTCCGAATTGGACTTGGATCATTTAGATGGTTGGTATTGCCAAACAGGTTCAGTTCTGAAAGAAGTGAAAGAAATGTGGAAGCTGTTGTTTTAGCTCATTAGTGAAATGAAGGAAACGTGAATATGAGGCTGAGTTTCATGGGAAATTAAATGGAAATGAAAAATGTTAATAATCTTAAATTGGTTGTGCTCTGCTTACCCATTTTTAAGTGTGTCAGGTTTCACTGGCAGATGGGTGCTGTGAAGACTTTGAGCCTCAGAAGGAAGCAAACACACATTGCATTTGACAATTGAGTGGATGTGTAACAGATAAATAAGTGAGCTAGCATCTGTTTAATTCAGAAGCTGGTCATCAGTTAACTGAAAAGACTATAAAGGAGATTGTATGGGAAGCCTTGGTGTCTGGATTGTGTAGTACACACTCTAACGTCTCTCAGTTAAGTCCAATGTCCCAAAGCCAGGGTTTGGTTTGTGCACATAACAGGCTGTCCCCAAAATGGATGGACTTGTCATACTTCCTTCTCCAAGTGCTATTTTGAACTTATGTACATAATTGTGACATCAAAAAAAGTGGACATGATTTTGAAATTATTTACTTGCTCTTTTAATTTTTGTCACTTTGTCAATATAATTATGCAAACTTGTTTTAGTGAAATGTAAAAATTTAGCTTACATTTTTGGAGTTATAATTTATTGAGAGTGCAAGACCCTATGGTCTTTTATTGGCCCCTGCCCACTTCTAACTCAGCCAGTTTCATTCCCCTGGCTTCTCTTTTTCAGTTTTAGAATTTACATAAACATAGCCGTAAAGCTGGTACTCTTAAATCTGGTTTATTTTACTCATAAAGTGTTTCTAAAATTCATTTGTGTTGTCAGGTGTATGACTAGTTCCTTTGTTTTCACTGCTGAGTTGTAAATCATTGTGTGAGTATATTATACTTTTGGTTATCTGTTCACTTACTGATGGGCATTTGGGTGATTTCTGTGTTTTGGCTATCTGAATGAAATTGTTGTGATCATTCATGTATAAATTTCTTAACATTTGGTTCACATCTGTTGGATAAATAACTAGGAATGGGATTGCTAGGTAGATGGAGGTTTAATTTTAAAGCGATGGTTCTCAATTGTTGCTGATTTGGCCACCTCTGGGGACATTTGGTAATATCTGGAAACTTTTTTTTTTAAAGATTTATTTATTTATGCATACAAACTGGGGTGCAGATCAGAGGTGTGGGGCGGTGAGAGGGTTCACCAGAGACAGAGTGGGGAGCAGAACAGGCAGATCAACTGAACTATACTGCCGAGGGAAGCAGTGGGCAAGGCAAGAGAGGTCTGCTCACCATGTGGGAATCTCCCTGGCCAGGTATTGAACTTGAGCTGCAGCTGCTGACAGCCCCACAGCACCGCACTTAACCTGTTGCACCACCAGGGAGGCCCGCATCTGAACTTAAAGTTCCCAGAACAGACTTTGTAATACTACTGTGCATACAGTTAATGTTGAATCGGGTCTCCAAAAGATATAATTGGTCTTTTCTCCTGAGTTTGTGCATCAAAAGGAAATTCTTATGAGATGAAGTAAGGGTGGTTTCTGGATTCTTTTTCCTCTGTTCTTGGGTTTAGCTCTGATCTGTTTGTTTAGGTAACAAACTGTATTACATGTTTTGTTTCCTGTAGAGCTGCCATCTGAATAATCAGGAGACCCCCAAATCTTTGAATTTGATGTCTTTATCAAGTGCTAATTGGATTTGCGGTTTCCTAGTTTACCACATCCTCCATAAGTATGTTTGTCTTGTGTCCAGGGTCTCAGGGGATGCTGTTTTGTTACAATACATTGAAATATTATAGTCTTAGTATTCCACTCAAACACTTTATTAAGGCAGATCCTGGGGTTGTATTGTTGCAACATGTTTCTGCTGTTGACTCTTTTTATTTAGATGGGGCAATAAATAAAGAAACTTAATTTACATAAGCCTATTAAATGGAATTCTCAAGAGGAAGGGAAATACTTTTAAATGTAGTTTGCCATGTGGTGACAATTGATCCACTAACAGATGAGCTCATTTATTTGAATTGGATTGAACAGAACCTTTAGTTTCTGTGATCTATTCAAAATGGTTTTCATAACATGGAGCTGTGTGAAGAGATTAGCTCTATTCCTATCAACTTCTTTCTCCTTACTCCAGAGGGTAAAAGGAGAAGGGGGAAGTTTTGTTTAATTTTCCCAAATGGTTCTATTAAGTTGTACTCAAAATGACTTTCCTTTAAAAGGTTAGTACAGAGTCCTAGTTGCAGATATTAGAAGTACTGAAAGTGTTGTTCAAGTTGTCAAAGACTCATTCCTCCCCTTCCCACTATTTGTTTCCTTTCTTGGATGAACACTTTTCAGACTTCTTTTTCTTGGTAGAAATATCAATACAATTAGTAAGAGAATGAATAGAGAACAGCCGAATTGGTCTATAATTACTTTTTGTATTTTCAGATTTTGGCCATTGGGAATTATGAGCACAGCCATCCGAAGAGCTTATTCTCAGCTATTCTTTGGACTCCACAAAGGTGCATGTTCTCCTTGAGAAAGATCCAGCAGATTCAGCTCAGGCAGAACATGGGGTTCATTTGTTTAAAGGCTTGCAGCCTTAAGGCACAGATATAAAACATCAGCTCTTTCAATTATGTCTTGACTACTCAGGTGCTGCTTTGATACATCAGTTTATGTATGGTCTGGTGATAAGACTTGGTTACCTTAGAAACCATCTCTTTTCTTAGGTTTCTGCTTAGGAATTGTGGTTCCTACAGGTAATTCAGAAGAAGATTTTCAGATTTGAATCTGAGTACAGGACCCCACATTCTTCAGAGAAAGTGTAAATCTAGAATTCTCCCATCAATTCATTCTGCAATCATTTTTTAGTACCTTCTGGATATGTTTAAATTTCATTTGAGCAAGTTTTCTCATCTGCAAATACATTCTAGTCAAACTATCTCTTAAGCAGTTTTGTATCCTCAGGATCACTTTCTGCTTGTTTCTGTCCAACACGTTTCATTAATCTCTTGGAATGCACCTTAGGCGTCTATTCATGCACCGTATTATCTTCATAACTGCTGTTTTTTATGTTAGTTTATACATTACTTTTATGAAAGCAAATACTTTGGCTACTCCTATAGAAAAAACTGAATATTCTTTTGCTTATCAGTGCCAGCAATAAAATTATAAAGAAAAACTTTTCATTACAGTGACCTAGATTGCACATCTACCAGCCAGTAATAGTAGGTTGGGTTAAGACTTCCTCAGAGCATTTTGAGTGTGAGGAGGATGAGACAGGCTCCTCGGAAAAGAAAAAGACTCTAACAGAAGAGAGGGATAGAGATAGAAGGAAAGCCAGAGAGAGAACCAAAAAAGGAAGAATGGTCAGTGGTGTCCAGTTCTGCCTGATAGGTTAATACCCCTGATTCATCTACTCCTCTCTGCTCACTACTCTGGTCTGAGTTTAGGTCATTATTTTTCACATACATATGCTCTGTCTGGAATATTCTTTTCTAGTGGCTTTAACATTATGAATTCCTGCTAAGCCTTTATATTGGACATTATTCATTGTGTCTTTGAAACCATTACCTATCTCCCGTTCCCTATGATTTTCCTCACATGTATAGACCTCTGTCATTGAACTTAAACAGTGTTAGAATGGTCTCTGTGACTATTTTTCCCATCAGGCTATGTGCTTTTAAAAATAGGGACTGTTTTAATCATCTTAGGACATCTAGTGCCTAGTATTCAGTTTGGCTTTAATGGAAGTTTAAAAAATAATCAAGAAAAAAAAAAGGCTGAAAGGGAACATTACTTTTAGCAGTGAGGCCATAATTGGTGACCTTTCCGAGTGACTTCAATCAAGTGCTTGGAGTGGGAGCCATATTGAAGTGAATTGCTAAGTGAAGAATGGAAGGGATGAGTGGGCCACAGCTCAAGAGGTCGACTGGTGGTAAAAGTCGAGATGGGAGGGGAGCAGCAGCTGACAGGACAGGAGTGTGTGGTGCAGAGTCTTACACTGGATGTAAAAACTGGAAGATGTGAACATAATTAAAAGCCTAAGGGAAGGGGCCCCTGAACCTCACTGGAGAGAGTGAAGACAGTGAAGGGGGGCAGGTTCATGAGGAGGAGGGTTGGTGTTCAGGGAACTGGGAGAGGTGAGCCTTGGAAGTGACAAGCTGTCTACATTCCTCTGAGATCAAAAGGCAGAAAGGTCTAAACTTTGAATTTATTGTGTCTAACTGGCTTTATTCACTTAATTTTTCTGCTATAAAAACTGCGATGGCCCCAGCTAGAACCAGGTCTCCTTCATAGACACCCTGGTGGGGGCGTTTATGAGATGGTCAGTTTCTGATAGGAAGACTGGGTGAAGCTGGTCTCTTTCCAGAGGCTGGGGTGAGAAAGCAGAAAGTCTGGAAGGTGATAATCACAGTTGGTTTTGGCAAAATTCTCCTGGGTGGTAGTGCCCTGGCCAAGGTATATAGCTGTTGATACTGGCAGGCAACAGCAGCTTCTTGGGCAAAGGGGCTGACATGATGCCAGTGCCCCTGGAGGCAGGGTGAGGCACACAGCACAGCCATGGTGACTGGTCACCTTGCTAGCAGTGGTGTGGGGTTTGCTGATCTTATTCCCCTAATAGACTTGTCCTGTGGGATCTGTGGGAAGCTTTGAAAGGATGATGCACCCCTGAATGGTAGTGGCTACCTCCTTGGGGGCACATAACACCTAGCCTGAGTTTGTTGTAACCTGGTCCACTAGCCAGCAGGGGTCAGCTTTATCACAGGCATAATCTTCAAAACCTTTTGTTTTAGGGATGCCACCTGGAAAACATCTTTTTACTGCCAGTAACAGAAAATCACCAGAAGTAGCCAAAAAACGAGTAAAATTTATTACTTTTATGTAATGAGAAACCTGGATGAAAGACAGTCTAGTGCTGATTAATTCAATGTCGTGAAGATCAAAGTGCTATCCATCTTTCTGCTCTGACAACCTTAATTCCTACTGAGTGGACTTTTGTCCTTAGATTTATCCCCTAGTGATTAAAAGACACTCCAGCTCTGGGCCAGCTAAGACGGAATGGGGGCGGGAAGTCCAGACATTGGTCCTTTAAAGCTGTCATATAATTCTGTTGTATGGCTCCTGAGCATTCAGAACACTTTAAGTTACACAAAGTAAAACTCACCCTGGGAATTATAAACTCAGCTCCCCTGAAGCATGTGGCCATTTGGTAATTGAAGAAGCGGAATTCTTTTAGTAAAGAACACAGGAGAGAAATGCAACCAATGGTGTCTGCCCTGCTGTAGATGATTTAAAGGAAAAATCATGGTTGGAATTCTTGCATGAGCACAGTGATGGAGTTAGAAGCTACATACATTGTTCTTCCCCCTCACCTTAGTGACAAATTAACCCAAGGAATTACAAAGAGAATGCTTTGGGGTATTAAAACATACTTTTTAGTCATTTTGTGTGCATATCCGTATCAGTCTTCTAGGTAAATATAATCTATGATGCCTTGTCTCAGGATTATAGCCAGCTCTTGATGAATCATAATTGTGTCTTTTTCATGGATATAAATTATACTCTTTGTTGTGAGTTTTCCCCTCCTTTTTTTTTAATGTTCAAATGCATTCTATCTTCACTAACACCTGGGAAAACAGAATTTACTGTCCCTGTTAAACTTTATCTTGTTTAATGGCATAACCATTTTCTGGAAGGTTGAGGTTTATCCAGCTGTATTGGCTGGCAGTTCATTTAACTTGTATTCATAGAGTGTCTCAGCTAGCATGTTTTTCTCTTTGTTTTTACTCACCAACATTGTGCCACGTGAGGGTCTCTTGGTTTTGACTCTTGAAATAACACCTTCAACGGCCCTCCCCTCTCTCCCTTTGCCCACAGATACCTTTTTCAGTTTCCCCTCATTTTAGTTTATTCCTAATAGTGTATCTGGAGTTAACATCCCAAAATATAGATGGGATCATGTTGTTTTTGCATTGGCATATGGCTCCACTTATCTACAGAATAAAAATCCAGTGTGGTAGATTGTCTTTCCCAAGGTAGTCAGAAAAATACCTCCCATCTCCACACTTGGCTTTGTAATGTGATGTTGATACTCTTCTGTGAAGAGCTGAGGTATATGGCCCTGCTCTGGAATCTGGGCAGGCATGTGATTCTGGTGACAGAGACAGTGTCCTACAGCAGGTCTTAAAAAGTGCACCCATTAGTACAGTGTAATGCGATCAAGTAGCGTATTTCGTGTCTTGACAGGTGTCAGCACCATGAACTAATGTGGAAATTAAAATATATTTGTTTATTGACCTTTATGTTGTGACTTTGCTAGCTCACTAGTTTTACTAGCTTTTTCGGTAGACTTATTAGATGTTTTCACATTGACCATCATACAGTCTTTGAATAAGGATAGCTTTTCTTTAGTTTTACCATCTGTATACCTTTCATAACTTTCTCTTGCCTTATCATGCTGGGAACTCTAGAACAGTGTTGACAAAGTAGAGACAACCTTTCTATTCTTAAAAATAAAACATTCGTTATCCCCGCATTACGTAGGATGTTGTCATTAGGATTTTTGTGGATGTGATTCATCAAGTTGAGGAAATTCCTTTCTTTTTAGTTCTAGTTTTTATCATGAGTATTGGATTTTGTCTGCTTTCATTAAAATATCACTTGGTTTCTTTGGGGGAGAAGTAGGTCTGTTAATATGTTAAAATATATTGACTTTTGAATGTTAAACTAGTTTTGCATTCCAGGAATAGGTCTCTCTTGACCATGGTTCTTTTCATGTATCATTTGGTTCAGTTCGTAAAGGCACTGTTAACGATTTTTGCTTATGTATTTGGGTCTCAGGATAATGCTTGACTCAGAATGATTGGGAAAGTGGTTCCTCTTAAGTATTTTGCTTGAGTTTGTGTCACATTATTATTTCTTTCTCACATGTTTGGTACAACTGAAGGAAACCATTTGGGCCTGGGAATTTTCTTGTGTAAAGGGTTTTAAACCGCAAGTTCTTATTCTCTAATAAAATAGGGCTAGTCGAGGTTATCTTATTTTTTCCCCTTGAATGAACTTCAGTAGTTTGTACCTTTTAAGAAATCTGTCTGTGCCTTTTAAGTTACCAGATTTTTTGACATAAAGTTGTTGGTGATAGTCTTTTATTAGCCCTTTAATGTCTCTATTATCTGTAGTGATGGTCTCTCTCATTCCTGATTCATGAATTTTGTTTACTCTTTTTTCCCTGCTATTTAGGAAAAAGAGGTTTATCAATTTTACTGACCTTTCAAAGAGCCAGTTTTGAGATCATTTATTTTTCAATAAAAACACTTTTTATTTTTCAATAAAAACATTTTGCTCTGTGAGGCAGAACTCCATTGTTCTCGTTACCTTTGTAGGTTAGCCCCTTGTGTTCTAGATGAATATATATTTGTGTTTCACTCCTTCACCTCCCAATGGACAGTCTGTTTTTTTGGGATCTTGATGGTTATTCATCTTTCTCTTTACCATGGAGTCTTGAATCAAATTGGACTCAGTAATGAATAAGGATTTGGAGGTTGGCATAGGTTGATTTGTTCTTCTAGTAACTGTTTCATAGAATACAGTGTTATTCATAGTAAGTTAAAGTGTAAAGGCAGAGAGAGGGGTCTTACCTGAGATAGCAAATTTAACCATTTTTATCAAAAACCCTGTCTATAATGTGGTATAAATATTTAACTTTTATTATTATTTCCATTCTTGTAATATGCTTTAGATGATTCTGGCCTCATTTTCTTTTGGTATATAAAAGGAGGTGTCTTTTAGTACTTTATCTAATTTAAGTCTTTCTTCTAACCTCAACCCAAGCCTTTTTCCCCCGCTGCAGTGGGGATGAATGCAAAGGAATCTGCACTAGGATATAACAGAATAGATAAATGTTTCTCTGTTTCTCTGTTTCTATTACACAGAGATCCATTCTAGGAGATAGAGCTCTATTGAGTAAATAAGGCTTGCCTAGTACATTTAACATATGACTGGAGTTATCACAATCTTATTTATAAAATCTTTCAGAATTGCATCTATTATGTGATTTGTTAGGAGAACTGTGGTATTATTACAACAGCTCAAATTCTGGGGAGTATAAATGCTCCCCTTGTGCTTGAACAACAGCTAGTAACAGAACAGTGGGTATTTGCTGACCTTTTTAGATCTCTTCAGATGGGGAACGGTATAAATAATAAAGCAATTCTTTGATTCCTGATAAATGGCCCTGAGGCTGAGGAGCATAGAAAGGCCCTCATTCTGCCTCGTGTGCGCTTTGCTGCCCTGTCTCTGCTTGCTCAGCCACTCCTCAGTAATGGTCCAGAGGGGCAGAACTCATGCTAGAAACTGAATAAATTCATCTTTGAACTGATCCCTTGAATTCTTTTCTTTCTTTGTTTTTCTGACATGGCTTCACTTGACTCCCTACCTCCAGCTCTCATTGATTATATTCTTATATGTGGATGTCAGTTAAATCCTGTTTAGAAACATTTCAGTTGGGCCTCCCTGGTGATGCAGGATTGTAAGCGCTGCCCTGTGGAGCTATCTGCAGCAGCTGCGACTTGAGTTGGACACCCCGGCAGGGGAGATTCCCACATGGCGCGGCAGACCTCTCCTGCCTTGCCCACTGCTCCCCTCAGCAGTGTATCTCCGTCGATCTGCCTGTTGTGCTCCCCACTCTGTCTCTGGTGAACACTCTCACTGCCCCATGCCTCTGGCTTGTACCCCCGCTTGTATGCATAAATAAATAAATCTTTAAAAAAAAACACTTCAGTTATGTCATTGGTTGCTCTACCAATATTCAGTGGGTATAGAACATGTGTACACTTCACACACACACACACACACACACACACACACACACACACACACACACGGAATCTCTTAATTCTGAACTTGTAGTCTCTAGTAAAAGTTCTTTTGGTTTTAGTCTCTTTGAGACATGGACTCATCCTCAATTTTTCACCATTGTGGTTTCAGTGACTTTAACAGGTCTTTAAAAACATAGCATAAAATTTCCCAATTTCTCACCTTAACTATTTTTAAGTATGCAACTCATTAGAGTTTAGTATAGTCATACTGTTGTGCAACCAATCTGCAAAAATTTTGCATTTTGCAAAACTGAAACGTTGTACTTGCTAAAAATAATTCTCTATTTTTCCTCCCTCCAGCCCTTGGCAACTAGCTTTCTACTTTGTTCCTATGAAATTGGGTACTCTAGGTACCTCAAATGGAACCGTAGAGTATCTCTATTTTTAAGACTTATTTTACTGAGCATAGTGCCCTCAAGGTTAATCTATGTTATAAACTGTCAGAATTGTCTTTTTTAAAGGCTGAATATCATTTATTTATGGGAAGAAAATTAAGAATGTTTGAATAGTAGATACCTGAGAGGAATTACTATGAATTGTAGGTAGGATGGTGGGGGGGGAACCACTCGAAGTTCAGAGACTTTGACTTTGGTTGTGCAGGGTAGCAGAATATACCACCCCAAAATAAGCTCCTTTGACATAAGGATTATTTTGAGTTAAAAGCATATTTAAAAAGGGCCTCCCCGGTGGCGCAGCGGTTAAGCGCTGCGCTGCGGAGCCGTCGGCAGCTGCGACGCGAGTTCGATGCCCGGCCGGGGAGAATCCTACATGGCGCGACAGACCTCTCCTGCCTCGCCCGCCGCTCCCCTCAGCAGTGTATTTCTGATCTGCCTGTTCTGCTCCCCACTCTGTCTCTGGTGAGCCCTCTCGCCGCCCCACGCCTCTAGCCTGTGCCCCAGCTTGTATGTATAAATAAAAAAATAAATCTTTAAAAAAAAAAGCATATTTAAAAAAACCTGCAGATACAAGAAGGCTATTCGGAGTTTACTTTTTCTTCCTAAAAGCAGGAAATAAAACTCCTGTGTGAAAGGCACCTTCCCTGCACTAGGAGAAGGGAAGACATTCTTGTCACTAGAGATGGGGAGGAGAGGCTGAGGAAAATTGGTACAAACCAGCCTTGTTTGATGAGCCTTTCTCTTCCTGCTTACTTTGCCAGTTAGTTGCTCTGGCCGTTCCCCTTTGTCTTATCACATTATGTCTTATACACAATTTACTCTTCTTTGTCTAGCTTCATATACAAGCTTTCATACCTAACTGCTTCTTTGGGTTACTTTCCTCATGAAAGTATCCATGCACATAAAAAAATTAATAAAATACGCATGTCCTTATAATGTGACTCTTTCTCATGTTAGTTTAAATCTTAGATCCAGCTGGAGACACTAGGAAGGTGGAAGAAATTTCATCTTCCCTATACAGGTTTCCCATTTACTGAGTTGCCACTGCATATTCCCTATTTCACTTAGTTCCTTTAACAAAAAAATTTTGTAATTTTTTTTTTTTTTATTAATGCAGATTGCCTGCTCAAACCCTGTTTGTTTCATACTGATTCAGGAAATGTATCTGCTATTTGAGGGCTTTCCCTTTCTTTCCAGCTTCATCATATATGAGTTTGTTCATTAAAGAGCTGTTAAAACTATAATGTAAACATTGTTTTAAACTCAGGATAGCCTCGATTAGACCCAAAAACCAAGTTATTTATTTGGAAATAAATTATCGATAAGAGTGTGAATGACAAATCTTATTTTTCTGTTGTATAATGGAGTATTTTTTCAGTGTAGAGAAATTTAGATCCCAATTTGGACAAGAGCTTTGTTTTTTATTGACTGTGCGGGAAATATGATAGTCTCCTAAAAGGATTGGTTCTTGGCTTCCATGAACCAGAACCATCCTAAGAAGATCTTTGGTACAAATAGGATATGGTAGAGTAGACACATACCATTTATATTTGCAAATCCCAGAGCATTGGCATGTCATACTAAGTGCTTTGCATTTTATGCAAAACTCAATCCTTGTCATCTCTCTTCCCAGACTCTTGTTCTTTTCTATCTACTTTCAATCCTGCCTCCATCTCCACCAAATTACTCAGTATTCTTCAAGTGTTATGTCCCTTTCCTTGGCCTCAAAAATAGGGTCTTAATCTTGTTTCTTTGTATCTTGCAAAATCTCACTATTTGTTAAAGCCTCTGTCTGCCAGGGTTCCTTACCTGAACTCAGAACTCAATCATTTGAGTGACTCTTTCTCCATTTTTCCAAGGATGGTACATGGATATTATCATTCTAGATGTATATGAGTGAAATTAACACCTACCTTTGATGAATGCTTCAGGGCCTTAGGCATCACTTTTCTTTTTTATGTCCCCCTACCCCCCATTAAGAAAGGGCCTGTCTGAGTTAGTTTCTGTTCTGTTGCCCTTGCACAGACTTCACACTTTCTGGGGCATTTATTATGTTGCCATTAATTGGCTTTTAAATTCAGCTTCTCCATTTGGCTAAGGCATCTACAGAATGGAGGTTGTGGCCTTTTTTCTCATACCCCAGTACTTGCCTGAGGTATGATGCCTGATGCAGAGTTGGTGTTCAGTGAGCACCAGTGGAATTTAGATGGGTTGGACATGGGTGGAGACACTGAGAGGATTACACTGACCTAAAAGCAGTTCACCTTTTTTTTTTTCTTTCTAGCTTGGCTCTAGTCCACATTGTTTTAGTCTTTTTTCTAACTTATTTTTGCATTTTTCCTTCTAAATGAATACTTTAATATTTACTGCCCTGTTCTCCAGTTGTCTGTCACAGATCAGCAATTTTGCTGTTCCTTGTGGACACTTTGCCTGAATAGAGCTAAATGCTTCTAGTGAGAACCTATTGGTACAGATTTTTGCAACGGCTAGAGTTGAATTCATAAGAAATTAAATTCTTGTTGATTGACAGTCACATGGGAAATGCTATCAAATGATGCTTTTGCCTAATTTTATTTAGCAATATATGACTGAGCCATTTATTTGAAGAATGTTCCTTTTGTAGTATTTACAGTTTGTGTGTTACCTATTCCCATTTTCTCATTTGATCACTTTCACCATACATTTTATGCTTCTCCTTTGAGGGTTTGCTCTATAAATTGGTTGCTCAAGGGTGAGAATGGAATTTCCCCATTCTTCTTGCATTCCTGCCAGCCCATTATATAGAGGTGGAAATGGTTATTGGTTGCTTTTTGACATCATTTTGTCAAGCATTGGCTTATGTTCATAAAGAGTTAATCCTTCCATTTTCAGAATTGTAGACCTGGCTGACGTAGTAATTTCTTCTTTGTCAGAGCCTGGAAGATGCTGATGGTGCATCTGCTCTTCATAGGAAAGACCCCATAGTTGTTAGGTTACGTGCTGTGCAATGTCAGAGTGGGTACTTTGAATGGGGAGTGTGATTGTTCTAATTCTGTTAATAAAGTGTGTAGCTAGACCACAATTTCATAACAGTATGAAAATAAAGCAAACCATTATTTCTTCCTCTCCTTTGCTGCCTAATGTATGAAGGGAAAAGACAGATACTGTTTGTGAACTGCTATAGGGTCACCTATAGGTCTCTGTGCTACTGCCTTGTCTTTCTTTTTTCCTTAAAGCTTAAGATGACTATGCTTTTTTAAATGTGTTTAGAAACATTTTCAAAGTGTCTGAACTTGTGAAATGTTGAGCACTTTCAGGATTAGAAGTATCTTGGTGAGTGAAGAAAAACTGGACTGGATGTCAGAGCCTGTGAATCCTGAATATGTTCTGTTTTCTGTCCTGGGCACATTTTTTAACCTCTTACAGCCTCAGTTTTCTCTTGTGCCCTGTAGTGAAAATCAAATAAAGGCACAAATGGAAATATTTATAGCCTGTATGGTGACATGGCATTGGCTTCTGTGTTTGATTGACTCAGTTACTAATCAGCTGCTATTTTCTCTTACGTGAATATATTCTCTGTGCTCTTCTCACCCTTTATCCAATCCCTAAAAGCAGTAATTCCTTTTCCACTTGCAAAAAGATCTGAGTATTGCTTCTGTGCTAGACACTTCCCACAAACTGGTAAATAAAAGCATACAACTACTAAGTAGCAAAATTAGAATTCAAATCCATTCGATTTTTCTCCTGCCTTGTGCCATTAACCAATCTAGATGCTAGCAACTACCAGCATTTACCTTGTAACAGTAGGATGGTAATTTTAAGAATCTTGTCATCCAGATTTGTCTGTTAATTAAAGGGGAGTTTGGGAAGCCTGGAAATGAAAACCGGTTTATGTTATAGACAGGGTGGCTTATTATGACTGATCAAGTGTGGCCCATCACTGCCTGTTTAGCAAGCTCAGAAATGTGTGTGTGCCTAGGTCCGGGACATGTGAAGAATAAAGTGTACTAACAAATCCAGTAATAAGGTGCCAAGCACTTTTCGTTCCTTCTTTAAAGCAATCTTTTAAATTTTAATTAGTCCTCTACTATGTATAAGAAAAATAAAGCATCTGATTTCTTTACAAAATGTATGGTTGCAAGATAGCATATTGTTTCCATTCAGGGATATAGCATTCTCTCCAATATGGTTCTGTTATGCTTCAAATAAGCTGCTTTTCTTTTGTTATTTTCTGAAATTTTATTCTGTTTTAATTTTTTAATTAATACTCCTACTGTGAATCACTTTCATTTATATGCAAATGTACATACATGTACTTTTTTGGTTAAGTGCGCGTTAGTAGAAATCCTTCCCTGCCTTCCATGTTAAAATAAATAATGTTTGTCTCATGAACTTATCTTTGGAGACTTGAAGTTTAATTATATCAATCCTTCAGACTTGGATATAGATGCAACTGAGTCCTACCAGCAGAAGCAACCTATTAAGTTAATGTCTGTACCTATCATTTTTGTAACTGCAACATAGGAAATAGGACAAAACACAGTTCTGAGAACTGTGCATTTATTATCAGATTTGAGTGTACTCTCTACACCCAGTTCTCTGCTGAACAGACACATGGTGTCTCTAGCAACTTTTTCTTTTTCTTGACTGCTTATTTCCATTTCCGTGATTTTTTTTTTTTCCCTTTCAGACAAATGATTCTTTGCCCCCAGCTGATTTTGAATGTATCTACCTTGGTTCAGTATTGAAAGTTTTCCTGCTGCCTTTGTTACTCACGGTCATTTCCACTCAGATAATTAATATTACCTAGGAGTAGTATTTTAGAACTTTTATTTTTTTATCATGCTATTTTCCTAATTCTGTTTCCGAGGCATGTTATGTAAATCAGTTATCTTTGAGTTCATATAAAATATGCTTAATAGATAGTTTATATTCTCCAGAACAGGTGTTCTTCCCAGTATTAGCCAGAGCTAATAGTAGTGGCAGCTAAGGGAGTGGCAAAGTCTGGCATGGTGTTTGGCAGACATACTAGGCACTTAAAAATGAAGTAATGAATTATTTTTGCATTTATTCTACTTTTTTGTTAATTTATCTCTAGGGTTATATTGCCTTGTCTTTTCTTAGGCATAGCAAATAACTTCAAAAATTGGTTGGTGTAATATGAAAGGATGGAACTTTCCAAAGATAGTAATAAAGATTTAAAATCATCAGTGATTGACTATTTTTTTTTGCTATTGGCTGCTTTTTTTTTTTTTTAAATGAATGGTTACTGTTTGAGAAGTTTTTACAGCCTGAATATGTTGTCCCCTAAGTCGTTTGTAAAAGCCTGTTGACTTTTCTCCATGTACTAGTAGAGCACATGCCTGGGAAGAAGAGTTTGAGTAAGGTCAAGCTCTGTTGGAGTAGATGGGTATCTTAACTAGATTGGACGATATAGCAAGCATTAAAGTAGTGTATGAACAAAGTGATAATAGGCACAGGGAATGGAAGGGTGGTTAATCGTTCTTTTCCTTCTTAGGAAGGTTCTTTTCCTCCTTAGTTAATAAACATCTGTTCTACTTGTAATACTTCTGCTTGCCAATCTCACTAGCTTGAAGTGTGGGCCAACAAGGGATAGTAGAGACGATTGCTTTTCAGTTTTCCTTTTGAACTCACAGGTTTAAAAAAATTGGGTATTTTATTTTACAGTATGTTTGATGAGAGCAGTAATGACAACCTATGTGGAGAACAGTGGGAGATGCTATTCCCAATTATATTTATAGATGACTGTATATTCCCCATCACACTTACACCATCTAGTCATTGTTCCATCTCTCGAACAGAATGGAGAGCCATTAGAGATCTAAGGAAAATGTGTTTGTTTTATTTGCCTTCTAGAAATAGGGGAGCAAACTATCTTCAAGATATTTTTGTCTGTTTTGTTCACCTCCTACATAAGTCACTAGACTTTATTGAATCAGTTCGTCAGTAGTTGGCCAGCTGATACACACTTTGTGATTAGATCACTGATTGTGATACAATCAGTGATTGTATTATGGAGATAGGTAGAATTTGTAAAAATCAGGAAATGGTTCAAGATTGTATAAAGTTTGGTGCTAAATTATTTGGTAGGAATTGATCCAAGGTTAGCATATTGGATTGCCAAAGACAGGTGGAACTTGAACTGGACTTTGAAAAGGGGAGGAGGAGGATAGGAAAGGAGCCCTCATGTTACCTCCAGATCCTTCTCTGAACTTAGCCCCTTCTCTCAAGACTTATTTTTAAAAAGGAAACAAGCTAAAAAGTTATTCATCATCTTCTGTCACCATCTGACATATATGACAGCTAATTAAAAAATTATTTTGTAATTTATTTATATGTATTTTTTTCTCAAAATAATATTCATATTACCTTAGAGATACTTGTTAGAATACAAGCAGACATTATATTTTCTCTTTCAATGAATAGGAAAGAACTCTCAAAAGTTAGTTATGGCTCTGTCCATTTTCATTTCATGGATTGTGCTTTATTACATTATTGTGAACGATACTCTGTTGTATTCTTTCCTGGACTTTATGTTCCATGAGAAGAGGAATTTTTCTGTGTGGTTCAAACAGATCCTGCGAGTTTGGTGCATCGCCTGGTACATATTAAGCACTCAGTTTGTCTTAGTTCAATAGATGAATGTATATTTTTGTTCTGTAAAAATCTTTCCCATATCACTGTAGCTAACTAAATTATGAATATTTTACTCTCATTAACTATTTGAAAATGTGATTCTTAAAAATTGAAATAGCATTGCATTATGACATATTGAAAGTTTTAGGTGTGTATCATTGAATATCAGCACATGTATGTACTACGTTAAGATCACTGCTTAAGCATCCACTACTGAAGCTAGCCTTCTCCCAACTATTGTCTCTTGTGTCCTGATTTACCTAACCTAATCCCTTTCCCCCTTCTTTTGTCATAGCTGCCATGTGGTGATATATATGTAAGTTTATTTTTGTTTTATCTTCTCCATCTGTTTGTTTTCTCTATATCCCACCTATGAGTGAACTCATACAGTGTTTGTCTTTCTCTGTTTGGTTTATTTCACTAAGCATAATACCCTTTATTCATGATGTTGCAAGTGACAAGATTTCATCTTTTTCATAGTCTCATAATATTCCATGTGTATGTGTACCACATCTTCTTTGTTCATTTGTCAGTTGATAGGTACTTAGTTCCAATTCTTGGCCGTTGCAAAGAATGCTGCAGTAAACATGGGGGTGCATGTATCTCTTCAAGTTAGTGTTTTGTATTTTTTTGGTAAATACACAGACGTGGGATAATTGGATTGAATGGAATTTCTATTTTTAATTTTTTGAGAACCTCTGTACTGCTTTCCATAATGAATGCACCACTTTATGTGCCCACCAACATTGTTAAGGGTTCCCTTCTCTTTCTTCACATCTCCAATATTTGTTGTTTTTTGTCTTTTGGGTAACAGTATGTCTCTATTTAGTGCCCAGTTACATTCTGACTAACAGTCCACCAGTTTCCCATTGCCTTTATGCCCTAGAAATTATCTGATCTATTTAATTTTAGTTGGTTGGGGCAAATAGAGTAAAGGGCAGTTCTAAAAAGGAAAACATAAGGAAGAATAATTGACTGTAAGTATGATAGAAAGCGGAGTAATTGGACTCATAGTTTTTGCTTTACTTTTGCTTTACTTGTGTATATTCTAATTGTTTTCATGGAGAAGGTTTTGGTGTTTTTTGTAAACATTGACTTAACCTAACAATTTATAGTGATACTAGTTAGATATAAATACATTACAATGTTTTATCATCTAGAAAAAGTATTCACATTATTGACCTGCAACCAATTGCTCATTAATTTCCCTGTGGCAAGAGACTTTGCCTAATGCACTGCTCACAACTTGTAGAATGGACAACACAGTGAATACATAAGACTTTAAACAAATTCAGTCACCTTTCAGGGCTTGTTAAGTAAACCTTTAATATTCTGATACTGTGCTTTTGAAATATTTTGTCAAATATCATCATGAGGCCTTGCTGTATTTATTGTCATACTAATTAGCTCCTTTGTTTTCGGTTGATATTTGTCTTTCAAAAGTAAACTGTCTCAACATTTCTTTCTGTAGTGCTGTTTTTCTCAAAAGCTGCATTTGAACAAGGAGGATGTTAGTACTTTAAATAGACATCTCATTAGTTGCATTGATTTTAAGTACATTTGTTACAGTAGTCAACACTGAGTTGCATAACTTTTTAATCACCCTTTGTCTATGTTTGTATGTTCTCCAGTTACTGATGTTTGCAAAATGAATTATAGCATATATGTACAAAGACATATACAATGAATGAGTTCCAAAATTGTAATAATAAAAAGGCAGTGATAAAAAAATGCCATGAAAAATATTGACAGTTTATGAACAAATTTCCCAAGCTGTTCTTAAATTGATTTAAAATTCATAATACCTAGTTTTGAAAATGGACAACCAGCCAAATCCATATATATTTTCTTCCTTACTTATTTTGAAATTATTTGCGTGTGTATTTCTCATCATTGAAAAAGAAATACCTATAAAAGAAATTCTGGAAGGGAAATCACTGACTCAGAGGGCGTGTTAATTTTAAAGTATGATAGGTATTATAAGATGTGCTCTTTGACATTTTCATTAATAATTCATGGCATGACTTTTTCTCCCAACAGAGCATCTTTTCAAATATTTTATCTTTTCCAGTTAAAAAGGAAGCTTTCACTCATATTCTCATATTTGAGGTACCCATTGGTATTGCCCATTCTGGTACCTATCCATATATTTTGCCCTGTTGGGTTTTGATATTTTTTCTTAGCTCTTCATATTGAAAAATATTGACCTTTGCTTCCTATTTGATGAATTGTGAGTAGTTGCTTACTTTGTTCTTGGTTTGATTTTGTTTTTCACGTTGTCCTTTGTTTTACTGACTTGGATCATATTTTTCAGATTTTTAAGTAGCTGAGTTTGCCAATTTTGCCTTTTGTGTCTTCTGAGTTTTATGTCAAAATTGAGAAGAACCTTCACTAGTCTTCCCAGGAGTTTCAGTACTTTATTGGTCTAATCTTGTGCATACATTGTGATCCTTTGGGAATTTATTTTCTTATAAGGTGTGAAGTATGGGTCCAACTTGGGTCTGTTTTTGGACATTATAATTAATCCATTCCATTGAGAATAGATAGATGTAATAAATATATTCCTTTATGTTAAAATATTTCAGAGAACAATTCATCACTTCAGAAGTTTTCAAAATTCTCAACATAAACATTTAACTTTTTATGTTATTTTTTAATATGGAGTTTTCTGATGATGTAACTTTGGGCACTCCACCTCAGGGCTTTTATTTTATTCTGGGATTTTAAAAATTCATCTCCCCCTGCTTATGTTCTTTCTTTAATCCAAAGCTCAGAGCACAAATTGAACTAATGTTTTTTTGTGTTTCGGGACCGTTAGGCATGCTTTTCCTGGTCCTTTCGTGGAGGGTACAGCCCTTTGACTGTTTCATAGAAGATTAATAGTTCTAATTTCTTGCATCTCTTCTGTGTAGGTGTGAGAATAATAATCAGATAGTGTTATGGGGTGGGTGTGTGTGTGTGTGTGTGTGCGTGTGTGTGTGTGTGTGTGTGTGAAACATCCCTCTGGCCTTCCCAGTTTCCTTTTTCTTTTTCTTTTTTTTTTTTTTTAACTCTGAGCAGGGTGGGAGTGGGTTCTTTCTTACAAAATTAGCAATGTATTTAATGACTGTGAAACTTTTATTATATTTTATTAGTGTTTCTAGATATTTGTGGTGGAGCATCTCCATCATGTTGCCAGAGTTGGAAGTCTCCAAATATTTCAACCCCCATCCTTTCTTGGCAGTGAATGGATAATGATTTATAATATTCTCTTATGCCTAGATTGGAAAATAGGTCAAAAGGTCAAACAACTTTTTAGCTGATCTTTTGATGTTAGTATTCATCTTTTGGCTACATATCCTGATCAAGCCAACATTAAAACAACAACTGCATGTTTGTCAGTTTACCTAAGTTATTATTTGCCCTGAATTATTTTTTGTTTCCTTGAATACTAATCGTGAATGTCATTCGAGGTGTATTTCCTAAGCTGGTAGCTATTTTATTTGGAGCTAGAAGGGTGAGGTTCCAATAGTGTATGGGAGAAGGAAAGAGCGAGAGATGGCAGGACGTCAAATTGAAGTACAGCTAGAAGGAGTGAGAGGTCAGTGGTCAGATAGTGCTGGAAGTAGTTTGGAGTAGGTTGGAGAAGGGGGTCGGAGGACCAAGTAGAACGGTCTGTCTGGACCAGGACAGGTTGATGACATTCAAGGTTAGATACGTGAGAAAAGATAAAGCACATGGGGTGGGGCCCGCTCCCTTTCTCTGCTGTCTCTGACCTGGACATCCATTCTCTTACACCTCTATCACATTCTGTTTTGTTCATTGCCTTGGTAGTGATGGCAACAAGATTATTGCGATAGGCAGTTTGCTAAGCAATTCTTTATATATTTTTAATTTTTACTATGGTAGCATTGGTTTAGAACACTTTATGTAATCCGAAATATAGGATCCCACCTCTTCACGTATATGTCTCCACATGAGACCTGCAGCCATCACACCCGTAGTCCTCCACCACACTCCCTTGAACCATTTCCTCTCTTCCCTTGCTGCTCATTCTCTGGTAGCCTCAGCTTTACCATCAGATTTCTAGGTTTTGTTACTGGTTTTGTGTTATCTGACTCTTTAATGTTTTTTAATTAATCCTTAAAATCGCTCTATCGAAGATGTATTTTCTTTCTTGTTTTATAGGTGATAAAATTGAATGTTTGGAAGTTAACAAATATTGAGCTAATACATGGCAGAGCTGGAATTTGGGGATCGTAATAAGTAGTTCAGAAACTTGTATGCTTAGTTTCTGTTATGCTACCTCATTAATGAAACAAGTCTTTTTCAATAAATTTCATCTTTTTGTTAATTTTTCTTAGAATTACTGAGTGCAAATTTGCTACAGTTCATACACTCATGCAAATGCTGAGTGGCTGGGTCTGGGTGGGATCCACAGGATGTTTTTATAATTAAGTCTTTGTATGGGTCTTCTGGTTTATTACTCTCCTTGTCCATATTCAGTAATGATCAAAAATTAACAAACCATGCCTTACTAGGTACTCTTAATAGCCCAATGTTTTCTTTATATAGCTGGAGATTTTTTTTTGTTGATTTTGTTTTTTTTTTTAATAATGGTATTTATAACTTTATATAGGTTTCAGGTGTGCATTATTATAAACCAACATATGCAAATACTATATTATGTTCACCATTAACTTTTAATATAGCACTGTTAATAACAATTTAAAAACCTAGCAGTTTAGCCTCTTGAATAACAGAATTCCTACATTGTTACCTTTCCACACGCTGCCAAACATCTTAGATTTCGAACATCAGCAATTTCTGTAATTAATTATTAGATAGATTTAGCTGTGTTTCCCTTAGCATGATTCTGGGAGGTAGTTTAAAATAGTACCCAAAAGGTAAGCAGGATGAAAACTTACCATTTTGAGATGTGTTAGATCTTTTTAAATCAATGAATGCTATTAATGACCCAACAGTGTCCCTAGAAATGAACATTTAGTATTGTTTAAGAGATTCAACACTTATTGATGTCCTTCTGTAAAATGGGCTTCATTGCTCATGGTTGTAAAATTGGATCATCAATCAAATTTGACTATTTAAATAATGAGATTTCTTTTTGTTTCTTTCCCTTATTAACTTGAAGTCAGATGATAGTAAACTGGTTTGTCGTTCCCTCCATCACAGTAAGATGATGAGGTCAGATATTGTTAATATTGTTAATATTTTCTTAAAAAATCCAAAATTGAGTTTTATTTGCATAGAGATGGACTGGGCTTAAAATGAAATAGTAATACAAAATGCTTGGACAATCTAGATTTTAGAATTTAGTATTTGTCTTAAAAAAACTTTAATACATTTCTACTTTTGAAAGTTTTTGTTAGTTACGGATCTCGTATGATTTACACCTGGTCTTTAGCTCAGATTTAATAACTCAAATTTAATAAAATCTTCTCCATTAGTTTTCCCCTTTCAGACATTTGTCATGAATTGTCTTCTCTTGAAAGGTTTGCTAGGAAGTATAGAATAACATATTACCAGAACTTATATGCTAGCTACTGAGGTGGGGTACACATAGAATAAGAAATGGTAGCTTTGTGTTGTAAATGAAATGTGTCCTTTTCTAATTTCTGATTTTATTTTTTTTATATAGATATTGCTTTTTGAATGCAAAACTTGAAGGCAAAATTTTCCTTTCTTTGAGTATCAGTCTCTTATTTGCAAGTAGGTCATTTGTTCATTTTTAATGAATCATATTTATGTAATGTTGATTTTTGTTTAAAGTCTAAATCAAATGTCACTATTATATCCCTACAACTTAATTAGCCCCAGCCACTCATACCTCTGAGCTCCTGAAATTTAGGATGGAAAGTGATCACAACTGTGACCCATGCTTTTTCTGTGTGCATCATAAATTACTGTGGGACACTGAATACAATCAAAAGGTTAAATTCTTTGCACAGTACTAATATAACATCAGAGAGTTTTTAATACATGCAGTCTTGAACTCTTGATTCTAAAGTACAACACTCTCATAAATTTTTGAATTACTTTAAAACATCTATTTAAAAGAACATCAATTTAAAGAATGAGTTTCATAGTAAGTTAACATAGAAGTAAGTTCATCCCTAGGAAAAATGCAGCACAATAATGAATTTGGCAAGTGATACTTGCTGAATGCCCACAATCCACTGGTTTGACTAGATTTGAATAATATGATGAATATAAATTCAGACAAACTGGCAGTTCTAGTCTCTGGATGCATTGAGGGCAGCAGGCACCTCAGTCAGCCTGCAGGGATGAGAAAGAAAAGGGGAATCAAAGACTTCCTTAATTGATTACTAAAGCTCCTCTACGAGAAGCGGGACTTTTGTTCATTATTATTTGAAGAACAATTTTCTCAGCAAATGAACTTTATTATGCTGTAGTTTTTGCTAATCATTTGATCTTCTGCTGAAAATTTGGGAAATGAGGAAACACATAACAAACCCAGAGTCCTGTCATGTATTTTGATATAGCCAGTTGCTTACCCTCTTATGTATTTGCAAGCTTTTTTTGGTATTTATTAGGCACATATACATACTCCTTGTTTCCCAAAACATTTCTTATTGCAGAGCAGAGGAGGTATTATGCCTTGATTTATAAATTTTTTCAAGAAAACAACAATATTGGGGGAATGTTCATGTTAGTAAATATACTCTCCTAGTTGCATAATTTAATAATTGTATTATGTCTCATTGTTTGATAGGGTATATAAAATATTTTATCCATGTGACCCTTGTTATAATGCTTGTAGATTCTTGTGATTTTATTTTTTTTAAGATATATTTATTTATGCATACAAGAGCTGGGGTGTAGGCCAGAGGTATTGGGGGGGGAGGGTGAGAGGATTCACCAGGGACAGAGTGGGGAGCAGAACAGGCAGATCTACTGAAGTCTGCTGCTGAGGGGAGCAGCGGGAGACAGGAGATGTCTGCTGCACCATGTGGGTCAGCTCCCTGCCCAGGGATTTGAACTCGTGGTGCAGATAGCTTCATAGTACTGAGACTTAACCCCTGGCGCCACCAGGGATGCCCAATTCTCCTGATTTTATTTTCTTCCCAATAAACACTCCAATGTAATGAAAAGTCTTAATTTATTATCCTTAATTATTCTCTAGGATATGTAAAATTGATGACTAGGTATTTCAATCTAGCACATTAACAAAGTAAGCCTCTTTGTAGTTGAACTCTAGTTCTAATAACACTAAATTCTGTACCTTCCCTATTTTGGAGTTGGAATGAGAAAGAGAATTCCTCAAAGGAGAAAATGGACAGTTAGCTGTTATCACTCCATTATTTCATATTTCCTGTTGAACCTATTCTGGTCAGATTCGTATCCCTAGAATACTACTAAAAGTTCTCTAGCTATGGTGGGTAATAATTTAACAAATTTAAGAAGCAGGACTCATCTTAATCAAAATGTCAGCAGCGTTTTCTGTCTGGATGCATTTCTTTTTGGAATTACCTCTTCATTTTTGTTTCCTGGTTTTACTCTTACCTTATCTACCTCTTGGTTTTCTTGGCTGGCTGGTTCCTTCTTTTTCCATCTGTTTATGTTCCCTAGGCAAACTGACATTGGATTTGTAAATGATCCAAACATATGTCTTGAACCCCTCCTGCTTACCTTTTAACTGGCTATTTAATACCTGTTGTTTTTTTAACCCCAGTCACTCAGTCCAAGAACTTAGGAGTTATCCCTAAATCCTTTCTTACCACCCACACCTTCCTTTTAGGATGTTTTATTTACTCTTTCTCAAAATATATTCAAACCCTACCATATTCTTCACTGATACAAACCTATTCAAGCCCTCTATCCCCTCCACTGTAACCCAGGTACCTCAGGCAGTACTTGGTGTAGTAGATGTCCAGTATGTGTGTGTTGAATAATGACAAGACTCCTTTATTTCTTTTAAAGAATATATATTTAAAAAATAAATATTTGAAGTAGCATAAAACATGCTTTTAAATGTAACAAAACATCATGCATGTAAGATACAAATAGAAATGGCGGGGAAAAGGGCACAAAATAGAATAGAAAAGAACACAAGGGACCATGGAGATGGATCACGGGTGAATTGGTGGTGGGCTACCCAAGGGGAATACAAAATGTAAAAGACATAAATAACAATAAAAATATATATTTATAAAAAAAATAAAAACAACTGGTTTCTTAAAAAAAAAAAGGATACAAATAGAAATAACTGATGGGAAATTGAATATACGGGCTTTGCAAGGTTTTACATGGTTCTTAAAAATCTATCAGGAATTTGGCCTTGACTGCTTGACTACCAAAACAAAAAGAACACTTTGTTCATAAGGATAAAACATTCATTTGCATTTCAACTAGTATCCTGCAAAGCAAAGTAATTTTGGGTGGCCAATTTTGATACCTACCTTTGAGGAGGTGATGCTGGGATGAAGTTCATAGAAAGCAGTTCTAGAAACTCACTGATAAGATGCTCACACACATTAATATTTCCTCCCTCCAACCCTTCCTCCCCTGCCCCATGTATACACACTTCTCTGAGTTAGGTAAGAGCTTATCTAACATGATTGTCAAGGTATACCTCTTTTATGACATAATAGTGAGAAAGCATTTACTTATCATTCCTGAAACAGGTAGCTCATTGTAAAGCAAATAGAAAATTAGCCAGAGAATACTAGTACCACTTTAGCTGAGCAAGACTTCTGGTTAATGTCCAAATAGATTGTTGATAATAGTACCGTTTTGATCAAGTTACTGTATGATACGGTCTGTGGTCTCTGTTAGGAAGCTTTCGTATCTAGCAGCTTACATTGAGAATTTATGAGGCAAATTATTAGTGCGTTTATAGTCACTCCAGAAATCCTAATACATAACTCTAGAATTAATTGCACTTTAATAGAGAAAATTCCCCCAGTTCAACCTGCTCATTTGATTAGATTAAATCTGAATGTATTTAAAATTAGTTTGAGGTTAAGGTTAAATCTTTTATTAGAACCACCTTTAAGTTATTTATCACTTTACTTATTAATGGTACAACTGAATCCTTCAAATTACCATGTAGTTTAAACAATTGAAGTATTTGGAGAAGAAAAGTCTAGAATATGTTGTAAATAGTGTTGGTCACTGATGGCAGACTAACTTAGAAATGAAAGCCTCAGGTTGCAAAGATTAATTTCATTTTCCAATAATGCTCTTTTCTTTTGAGCTCATCACCTTTAGTCTTATATAGCAGACATTCTTTTAGTATAATGGAGAAAATATTTGGGAGTTGGATGGATGGCAATTAAATGTCTTATCAGTAGCTGTGTAAGAAATTCGCAGTTTCCTGTTGGTTTAATCATTTTGTTTTTCCAATTTAGTGTTGATGGTTTGGTTGGGTATCTGTTAGGGTAAAAAATAATTTGGCAGTATGGTGCAATGTTTTTGCAACACATCCCTAATTTTGAGATATATTTGTGTTCATAGAGCTTTTCCTCTCCCTGTCCTTCCTTCCTTGTGATTTTGTTTTCACATTGTCTTCTTTTATTACTGTAACTGTCTTAAGTCAACAGGGCTGTCCTTTCTCCTGTCTATTTTGTTCTGTACATGCTGTCTCTTCTGTCCTGAAGCCTTCCTGAAGCTTGTCACAGAAGTCTTATTACCTTTCTAACTTCCCCCAACTTTATTTCAACTCTGTCTGTAATTACTATCGTCTTTCTCCTAGAATGACATAAGAAAATACAATTTGTCAACCCAACAAAAACGAAGTCTCAGACTCTGACTACAGAGCTGAGGTTAACAGTGAGGGTGAGGGTGGGAGGAGGGGGTCCAGTGGACGTGGTGTGGAGGGCTATTGGCCTTTTGGTGGTGGGTGTGGATGGCAGCATTCATTTGAAGGGTGTGATCTTGATCCCTGCAGTTCTATACTCTTCTGTCAACCAACATGATATCAGTTTAAACAAACAAACAAAAAAAAAAACAAAAAACTACAGTTTGTCTCTGTTTTTAGTACCACCATAGACTTTTCAAGGGTAACACCAGACTTTTACAAAAGCATTTAGATTGGGATTTTGACAAATCTTAATTTTTTACTTGGTTTGTAAATTATATTGGTTTTTTTACTTTTGATATAAAGTAGTTAAAAAAAAAACATACACAGAGAGAGCGGTAGGTACCCCAGTGGATCATGTTTTCTTTATTTAGTGAATTCTCTGTCAAAGAATTTGGTCAAATACACACTGCGTGCCTCTCTCTGAGGGAAGTTAGGGGCTCCAGCATTTGGGGATTCGACTAAACCTCTTTACAAACAATGCTTTTAGAGTTTTTTTTTTTTTTTTTATAAATGTATATCTCCAAAATTGCTGTAAGTATACTTTCTAGTGACTCCTTTTCATGAGGATTTAAATAGGCTACAGGATTTTAAGCAGATACGTGATCAATTTTGTATTTCTTTTAAACTTTATTTAAAATTAAATAAATTCTTTATTTGTTTATTTATTTAAGAATTAAAAAAATTCTTTAACTTTTAAAAATTGAAAATAAAATTTCCCCACTATACCTTACACCCTTTCCTTTGACCCTTTCACCTCAGAAACCTCACTTTGTTATGTTCTGTTAGTTTTTAGTAAGTATTTTGCTTTGCTGAATCATACACCCAGTGAGTGTACGGAATTTGTCATTCGGACTGGCTTTATTACACGTAATTCCAGCAAACTTCTTCCATTTTGCTGTAAATGGCAAATAGAGTTTATTGTAATCAGTGACATTATAGAGACCTGAGAAGACAGGCCTCACAATACGAGGCACAAAATTTGAAGTTTGATGGACCTCTGTTTAGAGCCTCCCTTCACTTTATCATTAGTGTCACCATCTGTAAGAGGCAGGCAGGACCTCCAAGGGGCTCATGTGAGAATTATGAAATGTAGAATGTCTAGCACACTGCCCGCAAGGTCAACTTCTTGAAGAAGTTAGAGATCCCTTGATTTGCAGGTGAATTTATCAGGATTGGCACTTGTCATGTATCAGAGTTTAGGACAGATTCTACAGTATCAAGGTGTGAATTAAGAAATAGGCTTTAATGGGGAAAAGGGGACATTTGTGGCAGAAGCCAGGATCTACAGGAAGTGGTAAGGCTTGAGTCTACCCCTATATTCCACTCAGGGAAGCCAGAATGAGGGCCATTGACTCAATAGAAAGCATAGATTTTTTCATCCCAGAGAAGATAGCCTGTTGCCTATTTTTCTCCCTTAATATGGAATCAGAGATAGATCAACCTTCTCAGTGAACAGTCAGACAAACCACGGGGCACCAGACAGCATAGTTGTGGGTGTCTATGGCCATTTGGGAAATACACTGTCTAGCATGTGATGACTGGGGCCGCTGGGAAGTTGGGTCTGTCTTGCTGCGGCAAGTCCTGTCCTAAGCTGAGTGCGGTTCAGACTCTGCTGCTGGGTGGAGGATGTGGGAGACTGCAGCTCGCCAACTACCCTGAGTGACTGCTGATATCATCTTTACACAGTTCTGCTTCTCACATTACACTTTATTGCCAGGGTCAGTAAATCTCTCTCCTCAACAAATAAGTGTTAGATTAAGTGGGCTCTATGTTAGCTATTTTTATGTTTTTAAAGCAAGTGAATACCAGAATAGATAACAAAAAAATATATTTCAGAGTCTTTGAATGGATGTTTTTCTGAATGAAAATTGATGATCACTGGCCCAGGTTCAGCTCAGCTTAACAAATAATTATTGCTTTGTTTGGGCTTGGAGTAGGCGCTTATTCTAGGACTGAAAATGTGAGTAAGATAAGTCCATATCACAAAGGAAGTTTAGTGTCTAAGGTATGTAAAACAGTAAAAGAATCTCTTGAAAATAGAAATAGAGTCTAATAAATACCATGAGAGATGTCACTGCAAGATAGAAAGTGAAGAAAAGGTCTCAAAAGATAGCCATAGCCAGTGTTGAATCTTAATCAACTTAAGTCAGAGCAGCCTTTGGGGGAAGAATTTTAAATATATCGACAGCATCTGTATTTTCTAGTCTGTATATGGGACAGGAGGAAGGAGAGTGAATTAGTTGTCCGTTTCGTTTTTTTTTTTTTTTTAATTTGTTTGGGCATGAAGCGTGTGGAATGTGAACACTAGCAAAAATATTTTATTTATTTGGGAATTGGGCTTTATAGTAGTTATTAGTGAGTTGCAGTTCCTCAAAACATTAATTTTGGTGTTATAAATTTACTGATGAAATAGCCAGTGTTATAAATTTACAGTTGAACTAGCCGGGACTCATCCTAAGGTGGGAGAAAAATAAACCAGCAAGATTTTTGTCAACAGCTTTCAGAGGCTGTCAGACTTTTATTTTTTTTTTTTAAGATTTATTTATTTATGCATGTAAGAACTGGGGTTTAGGCCAGAGGTGTGGGAAGTGAGAGGATTCACCAGAGACAGAGTGGGGAGCAGAACAGGCAGATGGACCGAAATACACTGCTAAGGTGAGCAGCGGGTGAGGTAGGAGAGGTCTGTTGCCGATGTGGAAAGTTCCCTGGCTGGGTATCGAACTCGTGCTGCAGTGGCTGTGGATAGCTTCATAGTGCTGAGACTTAACCCATTGCGCCACCAGGGAGGCATTGGCTGTCAGACTTATAAAAAATGTTTATGAGCTAAGGGGGGCAGATGGAAATGGTATTTATTAATTACTGCATGCTTGGCATGCAGTTTGTTGGGGGAAATGGCCAAAGCAGTAGAGCATTGAGAGACAGTTCTTTTTTTTAATAGATGCTATCCTTTTGAGAGATAATTAAAAAAGAGGTCATACTTAGAGTAATATCTATATCTTTACATGAAAAAAAGGACACTTTTAAAATGCATTCTTTGCATTTTAAAGAACACATTTGCTACTGACCAGTTCCTGTTTTCTATTTTGTGGGGTCTTTGAGTTTTGCTTAGGAAGATTATGATTGTCAGAGGAAAAGTGTAGTTTCTGAGACGTTTCTGACTAGCGCACTGTTGCTATGTGTGGTGTCAAAGTGAGAGTGTGGACGGACTAGGTTTTGGGACGATTTAGAGCTCTAGCCCTCGCTGGCACACACGGGCTGTCTGATGCTGAAGTTCATTTAACTTCTGTATATGCCAGGAGGTGTTCTCCAGGTAGTCTTGGCTAATCCTTTCATCCTCCCAAGTTCTGTACTTAATAATGCCAACATTTCTCAGCCACTTTGTAAATGGCGGGTTTTGAGGAATATCTCATTTTAAATGAGAAGACATCATCTAAGCACATTTTGGGGGGACGGTGGTACAATTGGCTGGCCTTTGACTTTTCTGTGGTAATTTTTCCTTAGCTAATGTTTGTAGACAATAGAAGGCAGAGCTGGAAAACTACCGCACATGGAGCTGTGACTGTGCCCTGGAAGGCACTGCCCTGCCTTGCATGTCTTGTGATTTACTAATGTCAGTCAGTTTAGAAAACTGCCGGACACCAGAATCATGGATTATCAGTGGCAGTAATGCCCTTGACTTGGCAGGCTGGGAGGTTGGCATCAGCATCTTTTAAATGTCTTAAAGTAGCTTGTCAAAAATGACTAACCAGGTTGCAAGCCCAGTTTAAGTTTAGTGCATATGTTAGTTCTGTTATCACAGTGCTTTGTGAAGCTGTGATTGTCTCGAGATTCTGTCGCTGTAATTTAGAGTGTCGATGCATGTGCGTGTGTGCATTTGTGTAATTCTTCAAATAGGCAGTGTTAAGTGTTAAGTGTCGTTTGTTAGACTTTCATGATGAATGAATTTTGAGGAACTTGGCTTTAGATCTCGCAGACCAGACTGCCAACTAATTTGTTTTTGTGGTAGGTACTGTAGCAAGCTTTGGAATTTGCATCTAAAACTATAATTAAATATTGTATAATATTATTTTGATGTTATCTCATTTTGTTCAAATTCTGATTGAATTAGCTACAGCTGCATTTTTGCTTAGTCTCTGGTGTGGCTTGCTTGGGCAAGCGGCAGTGGTGTGCAGGCTCAAGTGCCCCCCCTAGAGGAACATGCTGCAGTGTCCCAGTGTTTTTGAGTTCAGTCACGACAGCCCTCCTGTCTGAGAGTTCAGTCAAGACAGCCCTCCGTCTGTCCTTTAACTTCATTCATTTCCAACAGCACGGCCTCCCGTGTCTAGTCAGTCTCCTTTAACCCAGTTAGTTAAATGCTGCATGACACATACCACCTTTCTATTTCATATTGCTCTTTTTTGGGTATATAACTTACAATGATTCTAAGTTCTAGCAGAATTTCAAAAGTTGTAAGAGGCAACAGGAATTTATATAACCAGTTTGGATACATGTTAGGTATGAAATCCATATAGTCATTTTTGAAGTCGTAAAGAAAGGATTGCAAAAAAGTGTGTCTCAAGCTCCATTTCTCTAAATTGCTTCTAGCTTTCTGCTTCCTGATATAGAAATATTTATTAAAAATGGCAGGTTAAAAATTGGATTCCTAGGGCAAAATATGACTGGTTCCATAATTTTGTTAAAGAACAGGAAGTGTCTGAGGTTTTACCCGTCTGTATTGGCTTTTGTTGTTTTTTTTTTTTTTTGAGGGGCATTGTGTGTAGCAAATATTTTTTTCTTGACTAGCAAAACAGGCAACAACTTAGACAATTTCAGTGAATGAAAGAAAACTTCCTAAGGTAGTGAATAGAGGGCTATGAAACTATCCCTTATGCGTTCCAGTAATACAAGCAAAAGTTTGAGAAGGTCGACTAATAAATGAGACCCTTTAAGACAATGATGGGTTTGGCTAGCCATGAAACTCAGTTGGAGCTGAGCCTTCAATTAAGGAGTAAACAAAGTAAAATATGGTTTGAGGTGATGAAAAGAAATAGAAATCTTGACTGGACTAATTGGAGGTAAAGAAAGAGGTGTAAAAAAAATTACACTGAAATGCTATAAAAGGGATTTTTTAGATGAAGGGTAAATTTATGTTAATTCTGACTAGAAATGACAAGGGAAAGAAGGCAAACATGTTGAGGGAAAAACTGATGTTTCACTGAGGGTTTGGTGTCGGGACTTTAATATGAAAAATGAGAGGTGGTAGAGGGAAATACAGATTATTGATGATGAATCTGAAAGTTACATTTAGTAAAGCAGTCAGCAGTTTCTGGAAAGGACTTCAAGGTAAGCCTACAGATTCAGGTAGTAGGAATTCTGAAGGAGAATCTAGCAATCAGAAAACATTGTGTGGAATGGTCATGCCTTATGCTCCTGCAGAACAGGAAGGAAATCCAAACAAAGCTGAGATCCTTAGGCTGTGGAGATTTTGGATGGAGGTACACAACAAACAAATTAAAAAAAGCAAAACAAACAAGCAAAAATATTCAACCCTCTTTTTTCCGATTTATGTTATCATGTTTAGATGATTAAAAAGGAATCGTGGATGTTTTATATAAATATTTTGCTCTTGTTACTAATTTATTGTGTTTGTTAAACATTTTCATGACTATGTATTAGAATTGCAGTTCACATATTACAAGGTAAGTAGTACATCTCCTTATTGACCACACGGGATAGAGAAAGAGGGATTGGCGTGAACATGCCTTTTCTAGAAAATGGAAAAAGAGGAAGAATTTCTAGCCTGCGTCTCTAGACCATCTTGTAGATACCGTCAGTGTCAGTGAGCCGTGTATTTTATGCAAAGAGCTCTCTAACAGTGATTCTCATCCGAAAGGAAGTAGGGGTGAGGCCTTGTAATTTGGAATGACATGCACAGTATTTCAAATTGATATTTAGATGTGAAAATAATTATTTAAAAAGTGAGTGCAAATATTGCATCTGAAAGTGGAATCTGAAAAAGGCTTAACATGGTTCATGAATTAAAAAGTTGAAAAAATAGGGCCTCCCTGGTGGCGCAGCGGTTGAGCGCTGCGCTGTGGAGCTGTCGGCAGCTCACGATGCGGGTTCAACGCCCAGCCAGGGAGAATCCCATATGGTGCAGCGGACCTCTCCTGCCTCGCCCTCTGCTCCCCACAGCAGTGTATTTCTTTTTCTTTCTTTCTTTTTTTTTTTTTTAACCTGACTTTATTATTTTATTTTATTTTTTAATATATATATATATTTTGTTATTTATGTCTTTTACATTTTGTATTCCCCTTGGGTAGCCCACCACCAATTCACCCGTGATCCATCTCCATGGTCCCTTGTGTTCTTTTCTATTCCATTTTGTGCCCTTTTCCTTCCCTCCCCCCGCCCTGCTGATTGTCTCTCTCCTATTTGGTTTCCTTATAGTCCCGTTATAAGTGAAACCATTCAATATTTTTCTCTTTCTTTCTGGCTTATTTCACTGAGTATGATCCCCTCTAATTCCATCCATGTCGCTGCAAATTGCATGTGTTTATCTTCTTTGAATGCTGAGTAGTATTCCATTGTGTATACACCCATTTATGATAAAAGCCCTTGAAATCCTTGGGATAGAAGGAACATACCTCAACATAATAAAAACCATATATGACAAACCCACGGCCAATATTATCCTCAGCAGTGAGAAGCTGAAGGCCTTTCCCCTAAGATCAGAAACAAGGCAAGGATGTCCACTCTCACCATTACTTTTCAGCAGTGTATTTCTGATCTGCCTGTTCTGCTCCCCACTCTGTCTCTGGTGAACCCTCTCGCCGCCCCATGCCTCTGGCCTGTACCCCAGCTTGTATAAATAAATCTTTAAAAAAAAAATGTTGAAAAAATATATGTTTCTCAAAATAGCATTTCAAACATTCTTTCAAAGTTGGTAGAAATTTAAAAGGCAAATACTGAGTCCAATTATTATGCCATAACCTAAGACAGTTTGTTCAGAAATCATTTCAGCATTATGAATGTGCAGAGCAAAGTCGTGCCCTTTAATTTAATTTACATGACCTTGAACAAATTGCTGAATTTACATAAGCTTTGACTTTCTAATTAAAAAAATTACTATGTTCAAGATTTGACTCATGGTTGTTATGTAAATGAAGTAACACCTGTATAGTTATTCACTACTTCTTTCTGGAAATACTCATTGAGTACTCTCATATGCCATGCAGAAACAGTATCTTTCTTTGCCATCAAGCCTTTCTTGATGTTCTGGGAATACAGGTATAATACAGTTATTCTTAACCCTCATGGTGATTATAATCTATTTAGAAAAACAGTTGCTTACTAGTATTTACCTTCATGGGGATAAGAGTAAATACAGATTCCCCTCCTGAGGCAAACCACAGTATTTTTCAGTCCATGCCAAATTCACTGGTAACTGAGACTTGGCTTATGTCATTCTCTTGGGTTTTTTTATTCCCATTTTTATGAATATGTCCAAATTTATGCATAGTCCCAAGATTTGTCATTGTTTGCCTTCTATTAAATTTTTTAAAATGATGTTGATAAATGTGGATTTTTTTTTTAAAAGATTTATTTATTTTTGCATACAAGCTGGGATGCAGGCCAGAGGTATGGGAGGTGGTGAGAGTATTCACCAGAGACAGAGTGGGGAGCAGAACCAGGTGGACTGACTGAAACACACTGCTGAGGGGAGCAGCAGGTGAGGCAGGAGAGGTCTGCTGGGCCATGTGGGAATCTCCCTGGCTGGGCATCGAACTCGCGCCACAGCTGCCGACAGCTCCACAGTGCTACGCTTAAGCCGTTGCGCCATCAGGGAGGCCCAAAAGTGGACATTTTTAAAAGGAAAAAGCCTGCAAGAGTTATTCAATCATAAGATTATTTCCTTAATTTATAATTTTAAGCACTCGTTTCATATAATTTTAATTGATCTCTATTTAAGGGCCTATCATCTCTTTTCCTTGCCCACCTTGGTCCCCAAGCTCCAGTTCATGTGTAGTTCTGGGACTGTGGTGGAGCATGAAAGTTTGCCTGAGATTTACATTTGTGTAGGAATTCTGAAAAGATACTGTTTCTGTAATATTTTGAACTGAAGTCCAGTTATATCCTGGGAAGCTCTTAATTTTACTTTTAATTGTGGTGAAACACACATGACCTAAAGTTTCCATCTTGAACCTCTTCAAGTGCAGTGTTTAGTAGTCAGGTTCATTCACACTGTGGTGTGGTCTATCTCCAGCACCTCCTCACCTTGCAGGCGAAACCTCTGTGCGTTCTAGGTGACTCTTAATTTTGAAACTGTGGTTTTGGCAAAAACTTTACAAACATTCCTACTTATTGGTGATAGTGGGCTTACTTCTTTTCTCTCCCCCACGCAGTTTTGTTGAGGGATATAATTGGATATGTTTAATCTTATTGACAGGTATAATTGGATATATTTGACATGTACAAGGCAGCTATCTTTGGGATGAGATGCCAAAAGCATAGGGAACAAAGGCTGAGATAATGGGGAGATTACATCAGATGAAAAAGTTTTTTACAGTAGAGGAGATAAGTCAAAAATGGACAGATGGAAGAAAGTATTTGGAAGCCATATATCTGATAATAATTATCAAATAATAAATTAATTATAAAATTAATATCTGGAATAAAGAATTTATACAGCAAAGCAAACATATTGACAAATAATTTGATTAAAAAGTAGGCCCAGGATCTATAGACTTTTTTTCCCCAAAGAAGATATAAAAATCGTCAGTAGGTACATGAAAAAGTGTTCTATCATCAGGGAAGTTTATTTCGTAAGATTTCATAGAAGGCTTTCAAGTACAAGTCAACTAGTGATTCCTTAATGTAATACCATAAAATTAGAATATGTGAATTATTGTACTTTGGTAAATTTAAAATGACTAAGGGATATGCTTGCATAGGAGGAGTTTTTTCTTTAAATTATAAGTGAGTTCTTGTAAGATTTGATTATTTGGGCAATGGAGATATCTAAATTTAAGTACATATGGACTTTGGGGCAACAATATTTGTAAATGTAGTGAAATACCCTTATCTTCAACATGGGGGTTTAGACTGTGGAAGGTCCAGCAGGGGAGACAGTTCTTTATTTTGTTGGCTTCCTTCATTTTTAAATACAGTTTCTATTATAAACTATCAATTATTCATTGACACATGAGGACAACTTAAAGGAAACAAAAAATTCGATTCTTGGAATAGCTTCCCCTTTACTTCTTTCATCTCCCTGTGGTTTTATTTTTCAATTTTCTACAATATTTTTATGTTACCCTCTAGGATATCTAGTAGTATTTCTGTTGAGGATAGTTGTTTCCTTTTTCCATTGATTTTGTTTTGAATGTTCTTGTAGCCAGTGTTAACTCACACAGCTTCTGTCTGATAAGGAGTCGTCATTGTTTTTGCAAACATTTCTTCCTCTGGTTCCTGATTCTCCCAGCTAATTTGTAGCAACCTCCTACAGCTGTTACAGGACTCTGAGAATGACTTGATGCTTTATCAATTTTGTATTTTATGCTATTTTCCTTTTAGCATTTTATTTTAAAGTCTAGCCTACATGTTGTGCAAGAAGTGCAAATAGAAATGAAAATTGCATTTTGATGTTTTATATCTTGTCAGCAAATCTTTCATGATACTTACTTCCTGGCTACTGCTTTCCTTCTGTAACAGTAGTCTAATAGTCAAAATAGAACTCTTTCCTGGCAATAAGTGTATTTTTTCTTTTGTTACTTAACTAGTAGAAATTTGAAGTATTAATATTTGCGAGCCAGTGTCAAAATTTCTAAGTAAAATCCATATTTTATGAAGTCAAGTTTATTTTTAAAAAGTCTTATAGTTGGAAGAATATTAGAGTGTGTATGTATGTGCACGTGTGTGCAATCTTTATTGCAGGTATCTGTTAAGTAACATCAGGAATATTCCTCCGGACAAGAACAAAGAGCGCCCCCTACAGAAACTTCGGAACTCTGCTCAGAGCTTTTACAGCAGAGTGCGACTCTGAGGCCTGACTCTGCCTAGAGAGTGGAGTTCCAAGCCCACTCAGCAAGGGGGAGGAAATCAGGCAGGGCAGGGATGGTGCCCCTCTGACTCAGACTTCGGCTGCCACAGACAAGGCTTGTGATGGTCACTGATTTTTGGGAGGTTTGAATATAGCTTTGGAGTTCCATGTGTCTGACTACAGCCCAGACTGAGGTGCTACTAGGTCAGTGCCACTCAAATGAGCTCTATACAACCTGGCAATACCACTTTTGGGAATCTACCCAAGGACACAAAAACACTAATCCGAAAGGATACATGCCCCCGTATGTTAATTGCAGCACTGTTTACAATAACATAGGTATGGAAACAACCCAGATGCCCAAAAATAGATGATTGACTCAAGAAGATGTGGTGCAGGTACACAATGGAATACCATTCAGCATTCAAAAAAGACAAACACATGCAATTCGCAGCAACATGGATGGAACTAGAAGGGATCTTGATCAGCGAAATAAGCCAGAAAGAAAGAAAAATATCGAATGGTTTAACTTATAACAGGAATATAGGGGAACCAAACAAGAGAGATACACTCAGTGAGGGAGGGGGAGGATAATAGCTCAAAATGGGGAAGAAAAGGGCACAAGGGACTATGGTGATGGGTCACGGGTAAATCGATGATGGGTTACCCAAGGGGAATACACAGTGTAAAAGATATAAATAACAATTGAAAAAAAGTTTGCTGTCAGCCCCAAGGCAAGAAAGTCCCAGATTGAGATTCAGGTCATTTCAGAAGTCATTCCTGTCCCCAGTGAGGAGGTAGATACCCAGAAGCCCATCTCCCTAACTGTCCGGAATTTTGGGTGCTTCCTTGGCTCAGCAGCGGCAGTCATGTCAACCCACTGGAAGCCATGGCAGCATTTGGGCTCTCTGAATCCTCTCACAGCACACCGTGTCCTGGAAAAGTATTAAGTATGGCTCCAACCCAGCAAAACTTCATTATTTAAAAAGATAAAAAACTGAGTACGTTAAAATTGTCTGCTTGGCAGAAAACCCACAGCAAAGCAAAACAGCAAAATTTTTCTCTTCATGAAATTTGTCTAAACATAAATGATGAAGTGGGGGGAATATTGAAGCATCTTTAGCAAATGAATAGATTCTTCAAATTAACTAATAAAATGCCAGGAATTCATTAAACTACTGGGAAAGAATATGTACAGTGCACAGAACAAAACCTTTGCAAAGATGTTCTGTCATGGTTTATAATACAAATGCAAATTAAAACTTCACCAGTGTATATTTTTTTTCACCTATTGACTAGCAAATATAAAAGCTAATAATATACTTTGACTAGAAATGAGGATTCATTTGCTCTCACATTTTCGGTGGGACTATACACATTTGTATTATTTCTTTGGAGGTGTATTTGAAAATGTCTCTGGAAATGTAAATGCACTATTCCGACCTAGAGCTGTAATGTTTAGAAATGTATTGTAGGTACATGAATAAGTGGTGTAGGACAGGAAGGTGAATTAAGGCCTGAGGCGTAGCTCTTTTCAGTAGCAGATATTCTTTATATGCCCACTTGACAGTGGGTAGATGTCTATGGCAAGGGAACAGAAGGAGCTGAAGAAAGCACGAAAGGTACCTTTTCAACTGAATATCCTTCACCCAAATACATGTGTATTGGTGACCTGCTCAAATGAATAACCATATTGATCTAAGACTCCTGTAAGTTATGTGTGAAACACCACCAGTGAACAGAAGGTATTTGTGTGCTCCCAATGAGCTGTTAGTGAATCGTTGTTGGAGCGCACTGTCTCATTGTGTTTCCTTGTGGAATAGAGTGGAATAGGGTCAAATATCAACTAGGGTGCTCAAAGTCTGGGACTTTGCAAAGTAAGCATCTATGCAGTTGATACAAACTCTTTAGGTAACATGTCATTGATATGTATAATAGTGTTTATAGATTTTTGGAACACTTAACGCTTTGTGTGTATTACATTTATTATTGAAACCTCCCGCTATCCCTATGAGATAAATATTATTATTATCTTCATTTTACAGTTGAAGCACAGTTAGAGTAGATCGCCTTATATAGAGCTTATTGTGTCAAACCTTGAATTCAAATCCATTTTAACTGCTAAAGGCTTGTATTCATTGTCTACTTATCTGATGGAAGCTGGCTTAGAGTAATTGACAAAGCTCCACTAATGGTACTAGTTTCTCTAACTTGAGGACAGGAATTCAGATCCCTCTCAAAGGCAAGTTACTTTTTAATATTCATCAAAGTGGGTAGTGGTATGACCTGTGCACTTCCCACCTCATTGTTCACTCAGCGCATGTAAACAGTGGTTTTGAGCCTTTGTTATCTTGTAATAATGGTTTTAGGACTTTTGGAGTTCTGATTGGTATATTCTTTGATCTACCCTTACTTCATCTCACCTTTGAACACAGCTTGCCATAGGATGTTTTCCAGTATGTATACAGTAAATTTCTGTAATTTGAAGACAAATGTTGGGTTGTAAACAGTGTTTTGTAGTCGTTTTTTTTCTAAATCAGTGTTTTTGTTGTCTAGAGATTTAAGTTTGCAATTCGAAAATAAGGTTATTTTTTTAAATGAGCTATATTTTTAAGCTGCAAGAGGGCTATATTACCTTCCATTTCATTATTCACGTGATCATGTACTTTCTGATGCTTCAGCATTATCAGGATAGCATAATTTTAGTTATGGAAGAAAATTTAATTGTTATTTGTGTTCAGCATTCACCACTTAAGGTCTTTTAGCACTGGGGTGGGGAGGATCATTAGTTAATAAGCCTAGTAATTTCATTTCTGGACAGTATTTTTGGTGCTTCTCGTGAGCAGTCAGTGCACTCAGTCTTGGAAAGTGTGTTGCTAGAGTTAAATTATATTAGTAGGTGTTACATTTATAAGTCAGTATGTCATCATATTACATATTTATATAATATGGGTAATATTTATATAAAATTAATATGTAACAAAGTAAACATACATAGTATAATAAGATGTCTTTTTATATTCTCACACAGAAAAAAGAAACTTCTAAATCCAGTGTCAAGAAAAAAGTGACCAAAGTCGCAGAAGCAAAAAAAGTAATGAAGAGAAACTTTAAAGTGAACAAGAAAATAACTTTTACTGATGAAGGGGAGGTAAGGTTCTGTACATATTTCATTTCTGAGACATAGTCTAAGTATCATAAAGAATTTGATTCTCCTTCTGACTTAACCATTCATTGATAAGAAAGAAAAAGTTTCTCTGAAGCCCACTAGGCCATTCCTTCCACCACTACCACAGGCATTTCACCCATTGTACATTGCAAGAAAGCAAGCTTCGCTGACACACTATTGGTGAGATACTAGCTGGTGATAATAACACAAGGTTGGTTTTGAACTTTTCAAATTTCGTTTTTATAGATAAGATTTTCTTGTCATGGTTTCCATCAGTGTGTTCTATGGAACAAACACAAATGTAGTAACACAACTACTAGCCACAGCAGCTTTTGCTTGACTCTAAAAAGCTCTACTTTCTAGTTCTAAAATTGAGACCTACAATGTAAGGAATTCTCTGCTTTAAACTAACGTGAGGTTAGCTGCTTGGTTTTCATCTCCTCATAACTTGGTCTCGGTGTAATATGTAGTAGCCACCAAGTAGGTCACCACTCATCACTTATTCATGAAAGGCCACTCTTTTACATAGTGCCTTCTCTCTTTTTAAAGAGGACAGAGCTCTAGAATGTCAGTTACTTACCCTAAGGAGTAATGGCTACTTAGTGATCATAGCAGAGTCTCGGGATAGCACGTCTCTGTGTCCCTGCTCACCCTAATGCAGCGCCCAGCACTCCACCCACCATAACCTCCTTCCTCGCTCTGTCTGCTTTCTTTTCTTCATAGCACTTATTACATGACTTAGTAGTATAGATTTATTTGGTTATTGTCCATTTCTTCCACTCCAGTGAATTGTGGATAGCTCTATCAGGGAGGATTTTATGTATTTTTTGACTATACTCACTACTTTGTTTCTAGCACTTAGAACAGTGTTGCTTTACCCAAACGGTAAGTTTCCCCAGCTGTCTGCTATAGCAATAAAATAGTTTCTAATACCGACTGTATTATGTCACATCACGCTTCACCGTCTATACAAATGCTGCCTAACCAATCTATAGCCAATGGAGTATGTTCCTTTTTAATTTTGAAGTTAACAAAGATTTGGTTGTTATTTTGTGGAAGGAGTCTTGGCTTCCGAAGCCCATATTTGCACTAATAAATGACTTAAAATTGTATATAAATTATGAAAACTAACAAAATAGAGTGCAATTCAAAGCTGTCGTTGGAAGTTGCAGTGTAAGCCTATATAATTGATAAATAATGAATCTTTGTGCAATTACTAAAAAGAGATCCGCACCTAGAGCGGGCAGAACTGTAATAGAGTTGTATTACATCAGTTGCTCACTGTCAAATAAGATTAGTGCTGTTAGCGTAATGAGGTTCCTTACTGTGCTACTAAGTTTAACTGCACAGATTATACCAATTAGCTTCAAGAGGAGTATAAATCCTTAATATAAAATGTTTCAGTGTGCACTTACTGCTGCTAGCAGCTCTGCGGCAGCGAGCCACGCTGAACCTTGAGATGGAACACAGAGAAATGCTGCTGTTAGGGCCTGAGAGTCAGGGCCGAGGTGGCGTGCTCACTGTCAGCCCATCCCTTTCACCCGTGCCCCAGCTGACCATGCGGTAGTTTGTGACCCCATTCATTCATTTGCAAAAGCGGAGACTTCGTAGGACTCGCATCTTGGAAAATGGCTGTGACGGAGACAGGGTGAGAGGAGTATTGATGCCTGTGATGTGTGTGCCCACATCTCCCATTGTCTGCAGCGTTATTAGTGGGCTCTTGAAAACAGTGGCAGCTACTTCTCTCCTCCTGGCAACCAGTTATTAGGTAAAATAAGAAAATCCTTTTTGTCTAAATTGTCTGGAGTTTTATAGCATTAGGCCAGGAAGATAACTGAGTCATGTCTTTTTATTTTTGGGGAAAGGATGCAGGTACCTGGAGAGTAAGTAATTTATTCAGATTTAGACAGTGAAGAAGCCAGGACTCCCCAACTCCCGCATAAGTGTCTTGTCTTCTATGTCGCCTTGTTCCCAACCACAAACTCTATGTATAAAAATGAGTAGATTGAGCAGACCCGGAAAATCCTTTACACTTAGTTATTTATGTCCTCACATGTAGTATTAACTGATACGTGTTTCATCTGTTTTGAGAACATAATGTATGCCAGATGCTGTGTTGGGTTCTGAGGCTACATGGGCAAGAAGTACGAAGACCCTCAAGGAGATTAATTCTAATTAGAGAAACGGGAAAGTAAAACACAGTGGTTGGAGGCCTCACGCTAGCTGCCCTGTCTGTGGCGGACTGCCCCCCGTGGGAACTGACTTGGCAGACTTTAGCAACTGGGACACTGTTGGGGACAGATGTTGAAGCTACCACCTTCTCCAGTCCTGCTCCCGTTGGGTTATGGCAACCTTAAATTCCCTGACTGGGACAATGTTGTCTGTGATTTGTTCACTGAAATTATAACATTTGTTAGAAAGTTTAAGAAATACAAAATGTGAGGCCAAAAGTGAATCTGTGCACCATTTCAAAATCATTATACAAGGGAAAAAATGGTTTTCTGGTGCTCCCTGTCTCCTGCCCCACATTTACCTTCTCCTGTCTGCAGTTAGTTCAGCAGTGGCCACAGATGCAGAAATCTGTCTCCAATGATCCTGAGGAAGAGGACAGTGCTGGTGGAATCAACTTAGATAAAGCAAAAGAAAGGCTTCAAGAAGAGGACAAATTTGACAAAGAAGAATATAGGAAGAAAATTAAGGCAAAGCATCGGGTAAGCTTTCCATCTTGAATTAATACTGAGTGAAATTTAATATGTTCCTAAATATATCTGAATATACATTAACTATTCATTATTAACTTGTTATTTTCTTCAATTGTTTTCTCAACACATTTTCTGTGATGATTGGTTATTTTTATCTTATCTACCTGTTCTTTCTTCTGCTGGTGGAATCTCTTGTATACCGTCTGATTTCTAAGAATGTTACCTACTCTGCTTCTAGTGGCTGATCCAAATGATACTAGTGAATTTTTTAAAGTTTTTTTTCCCCCCAAAATTACAGTTCTTATTTTGAGATAATTGTAGGTGTACATGTAGTTTGTAAGAAATGATATCTAGGGAGTCCATATATTCCATTTCTAGAATGTTTTATATAAATGAAACTATGTAGTGTTTGGAGTTTGGCATTTTTCACTTAGCATAATTCTGTTTAGATTCATCCAAGCTGTAGTATTTATCTCTGTTTTTTTTTTTTTATTACTGGGTAGTATTTCATGGTTTGGATACAATCACAATTTATTTCACCTTGCAAGTGTTTGAGTGACATTAATAGTCACTGAACCCTTTGAAATGGGGTGATCCATTCTGGTCACTAATGACACTACTGTGCTTTCAGACTGCTTAATTTCCACAAAAGAGGACGTATCACTAGATAAGAGTTAATTAATAAGTCAAAATTGCATCTTTAAAGTAGTTTCTACAGTATGCCCTTGAGACAGTGAATGATTTCAGGTTAACACAATAACATATCACCAATGCTCAATTCTATATCATTGCAATAATAAATTTTTTATTATAATGCCTTTAAGCCTTTGAATGTGGACATTATTAATTGCACTGAGGATTCTTGTATTTTTGACCCCATTTGACCTTGTCGCTACTTAATGGATCAGTAATTTTTTTTAATAGAGCATCAGTTGTCATTTCTTGAATATTTGATGAAGCTTCCCAGTAGCATTTGAGGAAAAAGAAAAAGTAGATGCTGAGGATACTTCAGGGTTGGAAATAAATATTGGGAAAAACATTCCAGAAATAGAGTCATTGAACCTTAAATGTTCTGATTGCAGTAGTTGAGCATTTATGTTATTGAGAGAACTAAAAATTTCCTGCACTGTTTTTATTACTACTGTGCTTTAAATTAAAATTTGGCATCAATAATTTGTTGCAAAAATCCTTAATATCATTAAACATGTCAGGAGCTTATCATATTTCATTTACAGTCCAGTTAGAATATTCACCCGGGGAAAGATTGAGCTTCAGATCATTTTATCCTTTCATTTTAAATTATAGCTAGCAGTAAAAGAAATATGAAAAATTTACAGAAATATGAAAACTTTACATTCCCATTTGCTCCCTTACTCCTTTGTGTGGAAATTTCTACTATATCCAAGTTGTAGAATATTGTTTCTGAAATCTGTAGACACTTAACTTCAAATTACTAATTGTACATTCATTATTCATTGTCTGCTAATCTCTTTCCTAGGCTGTAAAGCAAGAATATTTAAAATACATGGACTCCTCTCTTCTCAGGAAAATTAAAATTAAATCAGTTAATTGTGGATTTGCTCTTACTGTACCACTGGTACTTTTTGTAACTTTGTTTAAACCTCCATCCCTTATAGGTAATTATCCTGTCCCTCAGTTTCTCTATGTAATCCAGTAAATAGGGTTATAGATGCTCCTTACTTTTTTACATGAAAATTAGTATACTGTGTATAAGTAGTTCTACAATTTTCCATTTTTGCTATTTTTGATCTTTTAAATAATTCATTTTCTTTCTTTACCCCATTGTTAAAATGCAGCATATAGTTTTTAAACTATCACTGTAATTGAATTGCAGCAGAGTTGAACAAAATAGTTTGGGGCTAATGTAGTAGTAAGAAAAATCATAAGAACTTTAAATAATACTGGTTTTAAAATCAGTACTTATAAAATAGATATAAAATCCTTTTAAAAGCAAGTCAGAATTTGTTACTTTGTGTAAAATGGGTGTATTCTGCACAGGGTGGCCATTGGCATGTCTTCTATGTTGGAAGTTGATTATATAGCCTACAAAGAGCACAAGAAAATAACTTTGTATTCGACTTAAATATAACTGTCTCCTGACACCCACATGATAAGCTTCTTGGTATTTTCGTCAGTAAAACTATTATTTATACACATTTAAGTATTTGTGTAGTAGAGATATTTTAACATTTGTGAGCACTTAGAATTACTATGCTTACTACAAAAGCATATATAAAACACAGTACAGGTGCTCAAATCAATTGTGTACCAAGCTGCCATGGACTGGATTTTTGCCTACAAAATATGTGGAATATTTTCTTAAATGGCAAATTTTGATTTCTGGCATAATGTTCAGAGGAAGAAGTGTTGTGCTATATAGTGGAATACTTGCATTTGAATCCTGAATCTGGCAATACTTAACCTCATTTGGGATTTACCAATAGTCAACAACTTGGACTATGCCTTGCTAGTCTGAAAAATGAGGGATGGGAATCAGAGTTAATAATAGGTGATGGGAAATACCCTCTGACTCTGGGTGTAGGTCACACATGGGAGCAACCTGATCCTTTCCTGTTTGAAAAATAGAATTTGTCACTTTTCCTTCATGACAAATTAGATTCGTTACTTGATGGTAAGACGACCTTCTTCTTCTGTTATTTTCCAGTGCTACTAAAATTTTACTTTATTAACCCTGCACAGATTTTGTTTTAATTGCTTTACCTGAATGTGGTATTGGCTTTAAAATTCTTGATTAAGTATGTTATTTATGATAATGACAATTCTTAGTTCTTCTAGCATAAGGTTTCACCTTGGGCAGATGTAATTATGTCTCCCCTTAAGCTGTCACTTACAATTTTGTAACTTCTGAGAAAGTATGCTGAGAATTGTATGGTCTTTAAGAATACTTGAAATACTAAACTTTGGAGTTTAGAAATAAGCTTTACTTGATAAAGATAGAAAAAACTGAAGAAACTTTTAATACAATCTTATGAATGAAGGATGTGCCTGAAGGAACTTTTTGTGTAAAAAGAAAACTCCATAAAATCTGTAACATTTTATTTTTGACATCCTTTATATTTTTAATAATGAGTTAGAGTTTAGAAGCTTTCACAAGCATACAAATGTTCCATCAGCATGTTCAACATTATTCATTATTATAGCTTTAGAGGATAAGTGAAAAATACAGGATAAAAAAGGTAAGTAAACAGCCTTAAAGGTTTCTTTTGAAAGTTAGTTGTTTGCTCCAGCTGTGAAAATGAGTGACCTCATACCACAGTTTTGAGTATGTCCCAATCTGACATAGGGAACTATATAATCATTTTTTTCTGACCTGTCCTGGACACATAATTGTGATCTGTCAAATTCTAAGTTATTTCATGTCCTGTGACTCAAGTAAATATCTTTGTCCTAAAGATTTGGAAACCAGCCTACAAGTATTTTAGCTAGTTTATAAGGGAGGTGGGAAGGCTGTACAGTTGGTGGCACCAGTGTGAGTAGAGTTTAGCTGCCCACTGGCTGGAACTCAGTGGCACACTCTGTGGGCCCTTGTGTAACTGTTTTGGGTCACTCAGCAGTTTCCTTGTCGCGACTCTTCGTTGGTAGCATCATTTTCTTTGGATGTCATTCTGGCTTCCTGCCTTCCCTGGCAATTTGTAAGTAACGGTACTTAACTAGGCCTGTTTCTGTTTTCTTTGCTGAACCTCTTGAACCATTCATCAGAAGTAAAGTTACAGCCAAACCTAGAATTTTTGCATATAAAACCATTAGTAAATTGTAAAGGCAAAAGCACTAATTCACATGGAAACAATGTATTTTCCCATAATTCAATCAGAACTATAACAGATGGGCCATGGATCACATCATTGAACAGTTTTTACTTTAATGGAATGAAAACCTGCTATGTTTTGTGTCATCATTCTTAACGCTGAAAGATTACTTGTATTTAGGGTGATAATATCTGCTATAACAGCTGAATGTGGAGGGAAGCAATTCATGATGAAGTTCTCTTTCATGCCTTTGCAATGTACTGGGATTGCATTCTCCACTTTGGGCTGTGTGAGTGGATAGTATGGCTGTATTATGTGGCTCTGGACGGCTTGTCAAATGACACAGCATTGCTCTGGGTTCCACATACTGCTAGTGTGAACATCAGAATTGGGAAAGAAATTTTAGAAACTCTGTTTTGTTGTTGTTGACACAGAATTAGGTTGGTATCTTAAACTTAAAATTTTGTGACAGTCAAGAAGGAAGGAAGCCAAACCCAGGCCTTTCGGAATACTGACAAGAATATTAATAACGAGCAGCACTAGGTTAATGCTGCACCAAGGGATTTTTCTGGGTTACCAAATTGTGTGTTAACAATTAACTTCTGAAGTAAATAAGCAAGCCAGCCTTACTTAACAAATGATGAAAATGAGACTTAGAGGGGTGAAATAACTTGTCAAGGACCCACAGCTTATGGAAGCAACTGTGGGACTTTCACCAAGGTCTTTATTTCTCTGCAGGATATATTTCTAATAGTTCAGCTGTATTGCTACCTCTCAAACCATCAGGCATTCTTTTGCAACAGGGAATTCTGAAGCAGTGAGTAAAAGGGGTACAAGATTGGGTGACTTTGATGAAGAATGACAGGTAGTGGAGATATTTTTAGATCCAGGTAATTCATCGCAAATAAATTTAGGAATAACCTAAGCACTGTGGTTAGTAATTTAATTTTGGACCCCAAATTAAGATATAACTTTTCCCCAGATGTTCACTTTCCAGCTGTGCGGTTGCACCAAAGCCTAGTTTTCAGTAATGGTGATCACTGAGAATCAAAGACAGTGTCAGAGACTGGTCTGGCTCATACGGTCTTAAGAAACTGCTAATGTCAAAGTGAGGGCAAGGGACAGAGAATCTGGTGCTTGATTCTGAAACGGACTTTACGAAGAAAGCTTATTTACATGAGTGGGAAGACAGTGCTCTTGCCATACAATTCTACCCCCTGCCAGTTTCAGTCCTTTCTGTGCCATCACAAGCAGGTTTATTATCAAAAAGGACTGGCCTGTCAGTGTGAACCTTTATCTGTAATTTGGAAATGTCTGCCTGGGAGATTTCTGTTCCTATTCTCATGAATTCATAGTATCTTAAAATGCTGGGCTCAATATCCTGCTGCTTGGATTCTTCATCTCCAACACCTAACATGAGACATACTCAGAATGGCATAGGTTTTATCAGCTGTGTGGAAAGTCTCTGAGCCGTTTACTATCTCTGTTTTTGTTCTTTGTTTTCTTAGAGCTGTGGTGAATGGCAGCTGACTGGGGTTGAGAATCAGGGGCAGAGTTAGAGCTGACGGGGTTGACAAGGTTGTGTCCTAGACTACAGAGACCATGGGAAGCCTCACTGTGCCTGCCTTCCCTGCTCCTGTGTAACCCACAGGCCCCACGGAGCCAGTGCATTGTAGCTTAGTAAATCTTTGTAGGGGTTAAGAATTAGCGTCCATGTGAGTTTTTCTCCCTGCCCTCATGTCCTTGCTGTGCTTGTTACAGATTTATATATGAAAGGTGATTTTCATATGTCATTTAGGTGAAACTCTGCAGAATAGGTAATAAAGAACCTAGCTATGCTCTTGAGTTCCTGGGAGATAGTGTGATTTACTGGGATTTTGTCCTTGGAGATTAAGGGGACTGTCTTAAGATTCAGAAATCCAGGGAACCATTGTTTTATTCACTTTTTTTGAGTCAGTTTTCTTTTAAGAGGTAGATGTCTTCTCCTGTGTGATGGCTGGAAACCCAATTCCTTGCCTTCAGATGTTGTGCTTCTAACATCTCAGAAAACAAGAGCTGCCTTTCCAACCTACAGATTTCAGGATCACGTAGACTGGAAATGGTTTGGGCATGTAGTCCTGCTGCTAGTGAAATTCATGTTTCATGGCATTTGCTTTTCTAGAGCTAAGGACCTATCATGTGTGTGAAGCAAAAGAAATATAATATCGTTGAGTCTATAAAACAGCAGTATTTTGTACCTTGAAATGTGATTTTTCTGTTTTCCTATCTCTTGTGAATTTGATTTTTATTATTGAATTTCATACTTAATCATTTGAAGCATAGCAGAACTGAAGATAAAATTTTGTTTTTTTGTGTGACACAGAATAGCTTTGGTTATCAAGCCTCAAAAATATAGCAGGAAAATAAAAAGATACAGACATTTGAACCACATAGAAAGTGGGGGGAGTGCTGAATCTAATAAAATTCAATTATATTTTTTCCCTAAAGTCTTTGCACTCCAATCTTGTATCAATGTCTTGTCATTTGTAGTATCTATAATTAATATGCACTTCGTCCCATGTCCATTTCCCCAGTTTTTTGATTAACTTATTCCTACTTCTTGTTCTCCACTGTTTAGAAACTAATGATTACTCTCCTCTATTTTCTGATACTAATGTAGCTTTTTAAGGCACAAAAGAAGTTTTCCAGTTTTCCTTTTGTTCCAGTATTGAAAGTTCATTTTTAAAAAAAAATATTGAAAGTTCATTTTTTTTTTAACTTTTGTTTCTTGTCCTGGCCATGTTCACCTCATAATTTACAGGATTTGGATATCCCTCGTCCACCTGAGACTTTGGCAAAAATCTTCAAAGGAAAAATTTCTCTATTTGCATGCACATGTGAATTCTGAGAGCCAATTTAAGCCTGATACGTAAAATGGCCTTCCTTGAGTATAATGAGTTAATACTGGAATTCAGTAATGGTGTAAACATGCAACACACACACACACACACACACACACACACACATTCTCTCTCTCTCTCTCTCTCTCTCTCTCTCTCTCTCTCTCTCTCTCTCTCTCATTAAAATGGCTAACTGAAAAAAATCCAGACTAGAGATTGTTTACTTGTGGATTAAGGGCTTTTCTGAAGTGAGCATATCAGGGTTATTCTTTGGAACTTTGAAGTACCATTTTCAGTACTCTAATGTGTTGGGAGAGGGCCAGTTACTGAATAATTATAGCAAACATTTCTGTGACTGTTAAATGTGGTTAATTATCTGTTTTTATCTTGCACAGGAAACTGGCAAAAACTGATAAAAATAGTGTCCCCAAAATGCTGTAAGACAAAACAAAACCTCATGGGATGAAAGGCCCATACTGTAGCAGACCACTGTTATAATGAAATAAATATTGGTCTACATACAGTATGTTGACTGTGTAAAACCATGCATGAATCTGCAAAGTGAGAGAATGTTCTAACACAGGAGAGAGGGCTGTGGAACACAGTGTGTTGGAGGGAGGAATGAGGGGTGTGCAGCCCCTCAGACCCAGCTTTATTCAGAGGTCTGTCACTTACATGTTGCTTGTGTGACATCACACCAGGTACTAAGTCAGGTTGCTCTTCAGTTTTTTCATTTATAAAATGGGGATAATGATAATTTTTTTGTAAAGCTTTAAAACTGTATAAACATTTTATTGCTATACTTAATAATTCAGAGCTATTTCTGTTAGTAAGACGATACTAATAGCAATGAGAATACTATTACTGTGTGCTAATGGAGAGATACTGTTTAGAAAAGCACGATTTTATTGCTCTCTGTAGTTATTTTATATAGCTGTTGTTTTAAATTAGTTTTTGGAGCACTTGAAAGATATGATCTTTGTAGAATAATATGAAATGCTGATTTTACTTTCCAAAACATGAAGTTTTTTTTTTTTTTGAAGAAAATAGAACTAAACTGTGTGTATATGAGAGAAGAGACAAAATAAGAAATCCATGATTCCACAAAGTAAAACCAGTACCCAAACTAAACTAAGCATAATTATGATGATTTTGTAAAATTTTTTTTCTTTACTATTTTCCTACTTTGATTTTATTTTACAGTCCACTAATGCTCTTAGCAAATGAGTAATTGGTACAACTTCTATGAAGAATTCAGTGCATATGTACAGAAACCGCTATCCATTAACACTTTGCCCCTCCTACAACTTGAGAAAACTTTAAGAATATTTGGTTTTAGTGACAAAATCATTCTTAGAAGCTCACTAGAGAAACAGTTTAATAATGATTATTTCATCAATTGACTGCTTGTTAAAATAGGACTAGGTGTTTTTCATTGTTAAAAGTCACAGCTGCAAAGCCTCAAACCTGACATTTTAATTTTAATTGGTATTGGAGGAAAGCACTAGATGTGGCACATGAAGACACAAGTAAGATCAGTCTCTGCCACTTAGTAAGCTTTTAGACAATGAGCTAGTGGAAACTTCTGAGGTTTTGTTTCTGCCTTGGTGCTTTTCCTCTGACCTTGGTCCTGAAACTTCCAAGTAATTTTTTAGAATGTTCCTCTGTATAGTGAGTGACTCCATGTTACTTATATTTTACCTATCCTCTTGGTTATATATTTTGTTTGTAAGTTAAAATAATATCCATATTCTCCAAAACTGGTAGAAAAAGAGTAACAGTGACAGAGCAGAATAATTTCACGTCATGTATTACTTAGGGGTGTGACACATTTGTAATTGGTTTTGAATTTGGTTTTTTGTTTCTTTCACTTAGAGTTTAAATTGCTGTTTGGTCAGTCTAAAGCCGTAGAAATAGAATGCATGAGCCCTTTAGACTCCCCCGCCAATCCCTTAGTATTTAGCCTTCTGAGACTGTTAACATTTCAGCCTCACTTTATCATACAAAGGTCTATAAACTTTTGTTTTTAAGATTTATTTATTTATGCATGCAAGAACTGGGGTGTTGGCCAGACGTGTGGATTGGTGAGAGGATTCACCAGAGACAGAGTGGGGAGCAGAACAGGCGGATCTACTGAAATACAGTGCTGAGTGGAGCAGCGGGCGAGGCAGGAGAGGTCTGCTGCGCCATGTAGGAATCTCCCTGGCCAGGGATTGCACTCAGGCCGCAGTGGGTCTGGACTGCTTCATAGTGCTGAGACTTAAATCCATTGCATCACCAGGGAGGCCCCAAAGGTCTATAAGCTTAGATGAGTTGTTGCCTGCCCTTCTCAGTGCTGTAAGCAATAAGTTTGTCTCCAGAGTATTTATTATAGTTGAATTTTGAATTTGGAGGAAGCTGTGTGTAAAGAGAACAGATTGGTTATGGTAGAATACCTAGACTTAGAAAACTTACTAATTCCCATGTTAATGGTTGTTTAATATAATAGTGTATCCTGGTTGCAGTCTCATAATGCTTCATGAAAAGAAAATGATTTACTGTTTATTTACTTTTTATATTGACTTAGTACTTTATTACATTTTAAAAGTGTAAATTGTTAGCTATGGAATTCGGATTGAGAAAGCATCTTTATTTTAACAATTTGTTTCTTAAAAAGAAAAGAGTTTCTAATTTAAAACAACCTAATGTGAGCTGGGTCATCTTGTTCTTTAGAATTTCAGTATTGTACATACAGTTATTTCAACAAATTTGCTCTTGGATTTTCTACCTCTTTTCCCTCCATCTCTGTTAATTTTGGATAGTATTTGATTTTTTCACCTGGTGCAGTCCCTGTCGTTCTCCTACCACCACAGCACCTGTGACCCCTCCTCACTGTCCCTCCAGCTCTTCTCTCCCTGTTTTGATCTCAGATTTTCTACCTATTTTTATGATCTTTGGAAAATGAGTTGCAAGATTAAAAAACAATTAAACAGAATAACTTGTTTTATAAAAATAAACTTGCATTATTTTTGTTGCTAAATATTGTCACTTTCCTGTGGACCCAAGGGTCAGGATTTCATATACTTTTTTAATTCTGCTTTTAGACAGAAGAAAAGGGAAATAGTCAATACTGCGATTTTTTCTTTATTCTAATAGCGAACATGGATTATGTACTAGTCATATCAGGATTTGTGCTAACAATTATGTATTTTCTTTTTTTTTTTTTTAAAGATTTATTTATTTTATACATACAAGCTGGGGTACAGGCCAGAGGCGTGGGGCGGCGAGAGGGTTCACCAGGATCAGAGTAGGGAGCAGAACAGGCAGATCAGAAATACACTGCTGAGGGGAGCAGCGGGCGAGGCAGGAGAGGTCTGCCGCACCATGTGGGATTCTCCCCAGCTGGGCGTCGAACTCGCATCACTGCTGCCGACAGCGCCACAGCGCAGTGCTTAACCGCTGCGCCACCAGGGAGGCCCCAATTATGTATTTTCAATTTTTTGTCTTATAACAGCTTTATGAGATAGGTGCTTACTTTTACCAAGTTTAGATGAGAAAATGAGAGCAGAAATAAATAACTAGCTCCAAATTACAATGCTAGTAAGTAGAACTCAGATATGATTCTGTATCTGTTTGATGAATACTTAATGAGAATACTTAATGCCATTCCCATAATGGGTCCTCAGTAAATATTTATTGAAAAACAAATGTCACATATCAGTTGACTTAAGAAAGGAAAATTTATGAATGTGTCCTCTGATTTACACCTAATAAAAATTTTAATATTGCTAATTTTTCCCTCTTTCTCTAGGAGAAAAGATTGAAAGAAAGGGAAGCCAGGAGAGAAGCCAATAAGAGATCAGCAAAAGTAAGGATTTATATTTTAGTGAGAAAAATGTAACTTGAAGTGTAATTTAAGCACTGTACTTTTCCATTTGCTGTTTATGTTTGCATCATAGCATTCAGTTATAAATCCATGCTTGCCTGTCATTTATTTTCCTATATTCATTTGTTTCCTCTGTGATACAGGATGAAAAAAACATAAAATAATTTGCTTATTGGCCTTTGTCTTAGTACCCCCACCATCTCTTTCCATTATGTTTCTGTACATTCAATTTCATAAATATAGGATATGCTGACCGTGGGCCGAGACTGATCGTATTTTAAGCTTTATCACCTTTAAACAGAAAATCTGTGTGAACCCACCTTGTTAATAGGTAATTGGTTAATAGGTAATAGGTAATTGGTTAATAGGCATTGGTTGCTTCCGTTCAAATCCTAGAATTTAGGGGAAAGGACTCTATCTCCCACCTTCACTCGTTCTTAAAGGAAAAAAATTTCAGCAAATACATATGTACAGTTTCTCCCACATAGGTATGTACAGTTGTAAACATCATCCATATGCAACTATGATTTTTATCTTGGATGTTTGATGCTGTAAAAGGCTTAAGTTCTATATTCTGAGGACATTTAGTAGAAATGATTTTCTGAAACCAGGGCCAGTAGTGTCCGTCATTTCTCACGTTGTATCTCATTGTGCTCTGCCTGACTAGCCATGATTTTTTTCCTGGCAGTTAGCAAAGATCCGACTCCCTTGAGTAAGCCCATAATGTTGCTTGTCATTTTTTCCATGCTGGCTATAGCACTTCGAGCAAGTCAGAGATGATAACTCATGCCATAGTTCTCAAGTGGGGAGCAATTACTCTGCAGTTGAAGATGAAAAGACTGCTTATATCCAGTATTAAATCTCACTCTGTCTTCAAAGGTGCCTGAAAACGAGGCTCCTGTTCGTGCGGCCTGACTGCTAAGTCGGGGTAGGTTCTGCATGTATTTTCGAGTGCAGACATGAACTATCATGGCATAGAAATGAGATCTTAAGGTCTGTACTGGGAAAAATGTAAATTTTAGGAGAACATCTTAAATTTAATGAAAGCATTTGATATTTGTGAATAATACATGTTCGGCATAGAAACAAACCTATTTTATTTTACCAAAAGTGCTCATTTCTGTACATAAAGTTGGAAAAATGAAAAATACAGTCTGGAGCCAAAGGAAAACCTTGTTACTGTTTCCTTTGTGTGTCTTCATGCATATTTGTGTATGTTACTAAATTCTTTTATTTTTATACCTGTTGATACTTTATGCATGTCTTTCATTATGGTTTGAGTGGTAAAAAATGGCTCTTACCCTTGAGCCTGCCTTTTATTTCTCTCTTAAGTTGATGTATATATTTGGTTTTGATGCTCTGCCAGGTGGGGAATAAACAAACATTAAGCTCTGAAGGTCAGCAGATTTTCCCTTGGGGTAGTTTTCTAAAGCTAACTCCTCTGGCTAAGCAGTCCCCACCCCCCCCCATTTTTACCCTGTGTGCAGTTTTCTGGCTCCCAGGAGAGGAAGGGAATTGCCATCAAGAGGACGCCTCATTTCTGTGTAAATGTGGAGGGGCTGTCCAGGGAACAAGGAGAAGAGCGGCCAACATGGCTTTGCTGCTCAGCAGGAGCTGATTTCTGTGGACAGAGGCTGTGTTCTAGTCTTTTTCTGAGGAGCTGTGCTGCCTCCATTTCATAGCCTCGTTTGCGGCCGAGGGTGACAGCCCTCTGGTACGAGTGATGGTAGCAGAGGGCTGAGTGGATGGTGTGTATCCAGAGCGCAAACATTCCTCAAGACACAAAGGACTGGCATCCGTGACAGTTAGGCTGATTGATGGAGCCCAAGGAATTGGTTTGGATCAACCTTTTTGCACCTTGTCACCTTTCAAATGAAAGTGACAGAGATGAAGGCCCTTGTGGCTTCTCAGGTGCTGCTTTGTTAGCAGACCCAGAAGATAATAGTGGAGGAACTCAGGGAGAGATGCTCACCAAAGTTCTATGTTGCCGCGGAAGAAAGGCATCATGTGAATGGTCAGGTTTCTCCACTGCCTGTGTGCTTCTGGTAATGGCTGTGACCAGTTGTAGCGTCACCTTTGTTCCCTCTTTGCTATTTAATCGTTGCTGCTGCCTTTCAAGGCCTTTTAGTCCACTTCAGTTGAGATCATCCCTTCAGTCGCTGAGTCTACCGGATTCCTGCAGGATATGTTAGTGGTGAAAGAAAGGGGTGTTTGCAGACTTCCTATACCAGGAAGTATTGTCTTAACCCGTCTATAGCTACTTTAAGAAATTAGTGTACAGGAACTGAAAATGTGAGAAAGGGAGACTCACATAACTTTCTTCCGACCTTCTTTTCTGCTTCTTTCAGCAAACATATGAGGAGGAATATAGAGGGCACAAAGTATTTTTAAGAAATTGAAAAAGCTGTTTGAATATAGTTAATGGAATTACTTTTATTTCCCAGAAAAGAGAAGACTTAATGATAATAGAGTTTTCAATTCTATAAATGATGGTTGGTGGTTATCTGTTCCCTGACATAATGGACGTATTCCTTAAAAAAAAATTGTTTTAAAGTATGAATAGGGTAAGATAAAGTTGGAATAGACTTTTTTGGAATCTGGTACAACTTTTTGTTATAAGGTAGATCGCTATAAGGTCTGCCTAGAATATGTTATGTGTAGTGTCAGGAGAGTAACATGAAGTTGAAACTCTTAAAAGGTGTTTTGGGTATCTGATGCCTAGTGATTTGGGAGATAGAAGTCTTTGGGTCTGATGAAAACTTTCTTTAGCAGAGAAGTATTTGATCTGCGCAGTGTACTTTTACTTCAGCTAACAGGATATTCTGTGTTCTCATAGCTTCAAAATTTTAAACAAGATCTGAAAAAAAAATAGTTGTAGCAATGATCAATCGACCACATTGCTTTTTGGGCTCAGAGAGGTTACATATACCTGGAAATACAGCTTCACCTCATTATCCAACTCCATTTCCTCCTGATACTTGAGGCACAGGTACTTACACTAATCTCTGGTGACTAGAAAGATTTTGCAAAGTTGCCAAGAGAAGAAACAGCAGTGCTGAAACTTGAGGAAACAGATCTCCAGAAATATCTGTGCTATTGTGCTTTTGAAAAGAAAATCAGATTTTTTAGACAAAAGTATGGGATTGAGAAAACTGAACTCTGAGTATGGAGGAGCAAACAGCTCAGACATATAAACACTGCAAAGTTAAACCTTGCTTTGAATATGTTACCAATGATAATTACAGTTGTTATTCTCTAGACATGGGAAAAGTCATATGAAAATAATTAAAGTGAGGTCATACACATTGAGTTTGATGTTCTGTAGTCATTGTAAACTTTACCTTGTTTATCTTTTTTCTGTTTTATTGTTTTTTTACTTTAGCAACCTTGGGAAATGTTATTTGTGTATTAAATAGTAGTCTTTGGCAGTAGATTCTTTGTATATGTGGCTTCAGTTAGTTCGTCCGGGATGGGAGGTCCAAAGAACTAAAAGCTGTGTAATTTTAGAACATGAACATACATGAGATTTGGTTTGGAATGACTTCATAATCTACTGGTCTAAAATGTCTTTTTCTCTGACCAAGGGCATCTAGAAGATCAGTTTATTTTAAACCTAAAAGCTTTTGATAAAATTTAAAACATTTAATTTAAAAGCTAATGGAAGCCTAGTTGGCTTCTAATAGTTTTATAAAGCAAAGCTAAATTTACTCACTTTTGATATTACATTATTTCTCTGGTGCTTGAATGTTCTTCCACTTATGAAATATTAATGGTGATTTGAAATGTCACCTCTACTGGACAAAGTAAAAACCCCATGTCAGTCCTTCAGAGCAGTTTCTGAACTTTTTCTAGTGCATGAAATTTAAACGTAGGATCTCCATTGCTGTGCTCCAGCATCTTTGAGTAGTGCACTGAGTAGCCTGAAGGTCTACGGAGGTGCTTCACTTCCCCCCAAGAAGAGAGGACACTTGGGCAGGGCTCTAAGCTTGGATCAGACCAGCCCCCACTTTTTTCTGTATGTATAATGAGCTTGCAGGGCAGCTTTTGTTTGAAATAATGGTTCTACTTTAAACATATACACAAACATTCTTAATCTTTTGAAAGAACCCAAATATTAAGGTTAAAAGCTACTCAGTGACTTGCCCATCTCCACTGACTCTGGTGGGAAACTCTGGTGTGTTTCCCCAGCTCCCTGAGTCCTCCTTCCCTTCACTGTGGTTCCCTTGTTTCTGCATGTTACTTTTTACCTTCTTTGTTTTGTTTTCGTCCCCTAACACAAACCAGCTCTGTGGTGGTGGGCTAGCAGCTGTTCATAGGAAATTACTAATACCAGATTCCTTGAGTAAGGAGAGAACTCAGAGCTGAGACTGAAAAGCACACTGTGTCTTGATGTTGCTGGCTGCTCTTCCCCTC